>CAMXCT020006733.1:532500-535000 GCA_947184155.2 Cladocopium goreaui | reverse complement strand
ACAAAACGTGAAAAAATATGGTTCGTTCTGCAAGATTGGATGATTGCCTCTAGATGGATGATTGAAGAGTCTACCCTCTGGTAAACTAACATAGCTATTGAACATGGCCATTTTATAGTTGATTTACCCATTGAAAATGGTGATTTTCCATAGTTATGTTAGTTTACCAGAGGGTACATGATACTCTCTGGTATAGCTATACCTTTGAACAATACTATCCCAACATCAGAGATTTGATCAGACATGGAATGTGTGTTTGACTCCAGAGATCCGTTGGGAGAACTGGGAGAACCAGTTCCACTTTTCATTATCTTTAACTGGTTGGTGGTTTGGAACATTATAGTGGTTTAATGGATTGTAATGGATTTTCATGGATTTTTCCATATTGGGAATTTCATGATTCCAACTGACGAACTCCATCATTTGTCAGAGGGGTGGGTATACCACCAACCAGTTAATCTTGGGATCATTGCCCAACGTGCAGATAGAGATACATTTTATAACCTGAATTAGAGAGAGAGAGATATATATATATATATATTATACCCATAGTATAGATGCACTATAGCAATCTATAGTATTTATGGGACAGATGTAATCCTATATTTGACAGATATACTCCACCATAAGATAGCAGCAGGAATATTTATAGAGATCAAAAAATCGCTTTTTTGTCTACCTAGCTTTTGGCCAACTAGTAAGGGTCGTTTCCTGGGACCCCACCGAGCCGCCGCTTGAGCCGCTTAGCTATGCCATAAATGATGAGCAGGGCTTAGCCAGCAAACATGTCATGTTTGTGTGTGTTGGTTGATGTGAAAAGCCATGAAAGCTTCACTTATTTCACATATTCATTTGCCGAAATAGCCCTATTATGGTTATTTGTTACAATGCCATGGTTTTTCGATGGCCCATAGTTGTAGATGGTTTACCTTAATTATTAATAGCATGGCGATGTTCCATGGCTATGTAACAATCATAACCAGATGATAATTCCATTGCAACAACCACTTACAACTAGTAAAGCATAGTAAAACCCCATGGAATCACTATGAAATCACCATTAAATCACTAACAGAAATGGAGGCCTTCAAGTGTAGTTCAGTATCTCTGCCAGAAATCCAATCGTCAAGCTGGAGCACCAACTCCTGGTCGTCTCCAGTACTTAGATGGGCCATGGGATTAGCGATTCCTGGTTAGTAACTGGGTATTTCTTACCCCCAAACAATCCCAATGAAATAATCCATTTACCAACTAGTTTTCCCTAATTCCATGGCCCAACTAAGTAGATTCCATCTAATAATATTTTATATAACCATTGTGACCCTGGCATAAGTATCCCTATTAAAAGACCCCTATGATATCTCCAATGAATTGCCAACGTTGAACACCTTTTTTCGGATGCCCAGGGGTCATGTTCATCGCATCTCCTTCTTTTGGCTCAAGGTCGACTTCAGTTTTGTTGCCTCAGGGCCTGTAGATGATTTTATTCCCAGACGCAGTAGTCGTGTAGTAGCCAGTGAAATTGTCAATAAGTAATTCCTGGCGGGTAGAATTAAGTGATATGTTCAATAAGTAGCCAGTGATATTATCAAGTGATATTTCAATCTGATAGCCAGTGCATTCCTTGATCTGGTAGGTGACTACCTCAGTTTTCACATTTGCAAGCTTGATATTCTGGAAGGACTATAGCCCATTAGGGGATCAACCAACCGTTGTCAACCAGCAAGTTGTGGCACTTTACGAAGTATCATTGCCTATAAATTCATTTATCATGATAGGCAATGATCTGAATTTATAGGCTAGTAGGATACATAACATGATATACAATGATACGTTTGCCCTATCCTCATAGTATAAAATCATATAGTCTCCTCATTGCGTTTGATGGCTGCGCCGCTGCGTCGCCGCCCAGAGCCGGGCGAGGACGGGGTGGCACGGTGACCCGGGTGGAGAAAAAATATGTGGAAAACCCAGGGTTTCCCTAGGGAAAACGATCTACAATGTGAGGCCCCCAAGATAGCTAAGTTGGTTTATAACTCTAATAACTAGGACTTATGGTAGATATATCGAACTAGTTAATGGGATTATAAACCAACTTATAACTGGGGGGGGCACCACCTTGTAGGGAAAATTATCTAGAAATGGTGGTTTTTGCACTGTTTTCTGTGTACAAGAGAGTAGGATGAGTAGTACCTATAGAATTCAATAGTTCAATCTTGGTTCCACTGTTTACATTCATGTTTTCCGCATGTTCTCTTTTGTTTACCCAAGGGAAACACAGTATTCTACCTGGAGGGTCATCCCAGCGCAACTGCTTAGTTCCAACCCATGTATCAATGGGATACCCCCCACTGAGTGGGGACTTATTATCACTAGTGCTATTCACCACTTGCTAATTGGACGATCCTTCACCCATCGAAATCGCCATTTCAGTGTGTTTCAACCATTTTTTTCCGGCCTCATGTTTGATGGTAAAACTCTCCCTTGGCACCAAAATATG
>CAMXCT020006733.1:287500-527500 GCA_947184155.2 Cladocopium goreaui | reverse complement strand
AGTTGGATACCCTCTAAGAAGTCACAACTTTGGAAAATCATGTGTTTTTTTTGCGGGTAAATCAACATAAATGGCAACTTACAATAGCTATGTAACAAATTACCAGAGGGTGTATATCTATGCACCATGTTTTTGCAGCACTGAGTTGACATAACCAATCGACAGGGGTATATGACCAATAGTATTACATACATCACAAGGTGGTGCCCTGTAGGTAGCCAGGTTGTTGCAAATAACTCCACTAACTACTTAGATGGGCCGTGGGGTTAGCGATTCCTGGTTAGCAACTGGAGATTTTTGACCCCCGAACAATCCCAATGAAATAATCCATTTACGAACTAGTTAACTAACTCCATGGCCCATCTAAGTAGGTTTCCTACTGTGTGCAACATGCGGGTTATTTGAAGATGTCTCAACCGGCAGGGTCAGGCAAGGTTGCCGTGCCACACCCATCCGGACGCAGACGCATGGATCACTGCTTCCGCCTGGCAGCACCAGTGAAGCATGGACCAAGGAGCACCTGACCCTGGCAGATGACTTCCACTGGGAAGTCTTTAACTTAGATGGGCCATGGAGCTAGCTAACTAGTTAGTAAATGGATTATTTCATTGGGTTTGTTTGGGGGTTAAATATATCCCCAGTTGCTAACCAGGAATCGCGTCAGCTTCCCATGGCCCATCTAAGTACAGCCTTGCTCTGCAAAACGCGCTGGACATCCTGAAGGCAGAGAACCCGCAATGCCTGGATCGCAATCCAAGCACAAAGCCACAAGGAAAAGGGATTCCAGTGGGCCGGGCTCACCGATTTCGATAGTTACTTTGGTTTTTTAAACTAACTTGTAACTTGGGAGCAGCACCTTATATGTGTATATATATATATACATATATAATACATATAAGCCAACAAACATCACTGGGGGCAGCAGCAACATTCCTTTCAGCCAGGACTGTCACCGCTGTCGCGCCCTTCATTCCCGGTCTTAAACGTGGAGGAGGGGGATGTTCGCACCACACTGTGGTTGAGAAAATCCGGAGGAACGCATGTTTTTTTCTCACTCTGAAACGTTGGTTAATTATGGTTAATAGTGGTGAATGGATGGTGAATAATGGATAATAATGGTTAATTATGATTGTTAATGATGGATCACCAATGGCGGAGAGAAGCGAGTTCCAAGGCTTGCAGCAGGTTGACTATGACCTGTCTCGATCCACACAGCCAAGCTTTGCTGGGGATGGGTTAGGATTGCTTCGCACTGCAATGAATGGGACGTCCTACACACGGAACAAACAAATCCACACTGGGAAAATCCCTAGTAAGATGTGCCCGCACTGTGGAGAGGAAGATGTGGTACCCCATCGAATTTTCCATTGCGCTGGATTCAATGACCTGAGGACCCTAGTGTCTGAACCAACATGGCATTTCTTGCGCACTCAGCCCCCGTGCACACATTTGCATGGGTGGATGACTGAAGGCACGGCAGCCAGAGGATAGCGACAAGCACTGCAATCCATCCAAGACACCACAGCAGTCTTTGAGCAGGTCCCTGACCTCTCAGAGCACTTACACCTTTTTGTTGATGGTAGTTGCCTTGCTCCTAAGACACCATGCCTTCGCCTTGCCACGTGGGGGGTTACCGCGGCCATGTTGCCAGATAATGTTTTCCATCTGATATCTGCAGGGGGAGTGGTGGGCACTTACCAAACCATCTTGAGGGCTGAGGTCACAGGCACAATTTCAGCTTTCAGATTAGCGCTCCAGCCGGGAAAACAATTTTGGATTTGGACAGATAACGCTTTAGTGCATAAAAGGGTTGGACTTTTTGCTTTGGACTCCACACCATGCAATCGCAACCGCCAGAATGACCATGACCTCTGGTCGACGTTGTTTGCATTAGTAAGGCAGGCAAAACGTAGAGAGTTGTTCCAAGGTATCATCAAGGTTTCATCGCACCAACAGATGGGTTTCTCTGATGTGATTGAACGATGGGCTTTCCAGGGACATGAATCTGCAGATCACACTGCAGCATCAGCCAGGCAGATGCTGCCACCCATGGGTTTCTGGGCGTGGACACAGTTTGACCATGACTTGCAGATCAGACAGAAAGCATGTGAAGAGCTTCACAGTATGTTAGTGCAGTTTGGCCTGCGCTGCGTAGAAACAAAGGTCGACCAAGCTGAGAGGGATGAACAAAATGGGATGAAATGCAGAAACCACAAGACCTCAGTCTGGTAGGGTTGCCCCTTCCAAAAGTGTTCCGAACACGGTATGTTTTGCACATTGATTCCGAAATGTGCTTCGCGCCACAACGACGTGTTTTTTTTCGACGTCTCAACTTCTAAAAGTGCTCCGAAGCTGGGGTGTTTTTTACATTTTGACTTCGAAATGTGCTTCGCGCCACAACGGCGTGCACTTTTTCATCTCTCATCTGGCCAGATGGCTCTGCACCCGCCGCTTTAGCGAGCCTACTTTTCGACCCTCCTAAGCCACAAATCATTGGAAAACACAGTGATTCGCGACCTTTCTACCTTTTCGCGCACCTGCATCTTATTTCTTCTGACTCTTTCTCTTCTCTGATCTTCTTTCTTCTCCTCCTCTCTTCTCTGACTCTTCCCACCTCTGCTTTTTCATCTGTCCGTATTGTCGGAAGTTTGATGACTTCTAAACTTCCTTCGATAAATGATGTAGGATGCTTTAACATGTCTGAAAATGAGGGACCCCAAGACTGGGGGTGTAAACATGGACAAATGATGACCAAATTGCAGGTTAGCCACCAAGAATAGGGATTCAACGAGTGGATAATGATGAGAACGGTGCATATTACCATTATATACCATGGCAAAAAACAAAGGCAATTAATGTGTGTGTTTTATGGCCACTTCAAAGCGATCTATGTGGTTAATCATGGGCGAACAATGGCAAGATATGGGTTGACAATGGTAAGCAACTTGTGTTTCTTGAACTGAAGAAACAAATCAAGCATCTGGAAATGGTGATGTTTGAGAGGAAAGGTATTGGTTTGGGGGAAAACCATTTGTATGTGTCTGGAAATGGAGTATATACCCCAATGGTCATTTAAGTAGGTTTAAGGGATGATCACTCATCAGTTTTAGAGGTGCCTATTTTTAGACAAACCCATTAACCCATTTCAAGAATTTACTAACCCTCCCATTTGCTGGTAAACCCTGCCTGAGGGATTACTCAGAATACATGATGAATTTTGAATTCCAACATTGACAGTAAAATCATTTCAAAATTGGTTGGTTAGTATCTATGGGTAGTGTGATTTTCCATTCGAATTCAGATTGGCCTTTGTCGCATGTTCTTAAGTTATGTTCATCGATGTTTTCATTTGTTTCATTTCAATAAGAACCACTATTTGAACATGACTGAAATCCGTTTTGTTATTAGTTTTTAATTTCCTGGCGGATAACTGCTGAACTGAATCATGAAGGTACCTAAACCCTCCAGATACCCCGCAAAGAAAATGTAAAAGTATTAAGTTTATGGTGGAAAACACCATTTGTAAGGGTACAAACGGAAGGTCTAGTTATCTAAGAGTATCATAAATCATAGTTATTGTATCATAAATTCACCAACTTAGCTATCGTTGATCCCACTCAAAGTACCCATATGTTTCAGTCATGTTTTTCCCTTGCCATTTCCTTGTGGCATCCCGTAGGAGAGCGCTTCTCTCGTCAGTTTCTGAGAGATGATTTGGACCGAGACGAGGACGGAGAGTCATGGAGGAGGTGGAGTTTAGTTGGGGCATATGGATAGCAATACTGGTGAGTTAACCATAGTTAACCAGCAAAAAGAGGTGGAGATGATATCTGGTTGGTGGTTTGGAACATGAATTTTATTTTCCATAATATATGGGTTGTCATCCTTCCCATTGACGAACTCATATTTATCAAGATGGTTAAAACCACCAACCAGTAATGGTGGGGTTATTTAGATATAGCCGGATGTGTGTATAAAAAGCATGTATATATACATACGTAATATACATATATAGTATGTATTTGTATTTTCATAGCCAACATCAAGCAACCAGATATGGGAAGATAGTTGGATATAATAAGATAAACAACCTATGAGAAACTGAGGATCAACCATTCAAATCACTGGTGTACCGCTTAGGGGTGCACTTGGGGTCATAAGTTATGACTCATGACTATGGTATAGCCATGGTGATTACCCCAATAAATTGGGAAATGTAGTCCCTTTAATCCCTAGAACTACTCTGGTTTGTGGTTTGGAACATGAATTTATGAATTTCCATTCAGTTGGGAATTTCATAACCCCAACTGAGTCATATTTTTCAGAGGGGTGGGTATACCACCCACCAGTACTTGTATGGCAAAATATTTACTTCTTGGTGCAGTTCCTGCACCCCGAAGCACAGAAAACACGATCAACAAATAGAATAGCAAACCGGAAGGAACCCTAAGAATTGACCAACGACGATAAGGATCATTACCCTCTGGTTATTTAACGTAGCCATGGAGAATCACCATATTTTTAATGGTGAAATCATCCAATTCATCTATTTCTATGGACCATTTTCCATAGCGATGTTAAATAACCAGACGGGAAACGAAATATCCCCGCATGTAAAATGACTACTCTCTGCTAAACGTTAACAAAAAACGATGGAAAATCACCATTTTCAATGGGTAATTCAACTATAAATGGCAATTTTCAATAGCTATGTTAAATTACCAGAGGGTAACCCACCATATGCAAGAGTAGACTACGTCATTTACACAGTTGCTTGAGGTCTGACAGTATAGTTTCAACAAAAACAACGACAGAAAGACATGAGGATGAACCAACAAATTGAGGATATATGTGTTTATCCTGAAACAATTCTGATCATATCAGACTGATTTCGACTGGGTAAATATCAGGTGGGTTTTTATCCACCCAGCTGAAGTAATGTACAGATTTTTTGCTTATTGATGTGTGGAGTGGAGGCCAGCTTCGGCTGGCCGTGACGGCGCCATGGCGGCACAGTATCATTACCGCCAGTTATATATGTTTGTTGGTTTATAACCCCCACTAAGCAGTTCAATAAATCTACTATTATCTACTATAAACCCAAGTGAAATTGCTGGAGTTATAAACGCACCAACGATTCCGAACGATTTACCTCACTGGGGCACCGTCTTTTTTTGTGCCAGGTCGTCATGGATGGTTCTGCAGGGAACCATAAAAGAAAATCGATGGAGAATTCCCAGGCATAATTTTCCAATAGAAAGCCTTAAACATCAACCTTGAATATCCTTGAATCCACCAATCCTTGACGGTTTGGTGCTTGCACCATTTCTTGCTGGTTAAATGGGTTGAATCCTGCGAAAGTCCCCGGTCCCTGATCCGAACGGATCCTATACCTGGATCCGTACAAACCCCAACACCTGAGAAGGCGAAGCGGCTAAGCTTTTATTTTTGGACCCCCCCAGTCATGCCCCCAGCAGACTTTCTAAGAAGATAGAGCTGGATCCATAGGGTATCTATCATCTAGATTCCACAGAATTCTCTGTGGCATTCGAATAAGAATGATATTCCATATTGGATTATCACTGGAATAGCATCGGAAGCTCCCCATCATTTATTCCAATGATATTCCCACGGACTATATAGATATATCCATAAATATCCATAAATATGCAGAAATATCCATAAATAGTCTCATTGCATAATCCATTTTAAAGGCACCATAGTTCCTGAATTCCCATGATATTCCCATGATATCATCAAAAAGTGTGCTGATCCAAGTCGTGTTTCACTCGCGCTGCCGCTGCCAGCATGTCAGGAGGAGTCACCGTCACAGGCGAGCCTTTCAAAATGGACGAGCCAACGCCGTGGACTAAACCCCCATCATGTTGGTGGTTTGGAATCTGGAACACGAATGAGTTAATAGTGGTTAATAGTGGTTAATAGTGGTTAATAGTGGTTAATAGTGGTTAATAGTGGTTAATGAGATATCTGGTTGGTGGTTTGGAACCATGGAATTTTCTGACTTTCCATTCAGTTGGGAATGTCATCATCCCAACTGATCTTTCAGCGGGGTAGGTCAACCACCAACCCCCATCATGTTGGAGTAATACGGGAAAACCATGGAAAAACCCTATGACTATGGGGTAGGATCCAAATCCAAAGATCTTGGGAAAGTATGTCATTGTCACGGTGTTGGATGCTTAGGGTAACTATGGCATGAACTGTCTTGTTTTTTGTTGCCAAGTTATAACTGGAACTGCACTTCCGGGAGAGATCTAAATAAGTTCATCTGAACATTTGGTGTTGGTGGTGGCTTAGTTATTTACATTTACAATACCCTCTGGTAAACGTTTACATAACTATGGAAAGATCCACCATTTTGTAAATCACTATGAATTACCATTAGTCCCGTTTAGATCCAAATAAACCATGTCTTTTGCATAGTTACCCTCTGGTAAACTACCATAGCTATGGAAAACCACCATGCTATTCATGGGTAAATCCACGACATTTCTAAATGGGCCATGTTCCATAGGAAACTGTCACAGTCATTACCAGGGAGAACTGACGTCGTTGGGGAATCGGACGGTCACGGGACGGCATGGAACGATCGGGAATTTTGCACCCTGAAAAAAATCATTGGGATTTACGCATCAACAATGGTGGTTGTCATTTCTGGGAGATTTCATGATTTCTGTGAGTCCTATATGAACTAATATACTGGTTGGTGCTTTGGAACATGTTTTTTCCATATTTTGGGAAAATAATCCCAACTGACGAAGTCATATTTTTCGGAGGGGTTGGTTGAAACCACCAACCAGTATAGGATTTCCACATGCCAAAAGAAACGAATGGAGGTTTCAGGGGGAAAATCATCTACAATGTGGAGCCCCCCAGTGATGGGAATGTTGGTTTATAAACTCCATGAATACTATAGTTATATGTTATTTGCCCATCATAAAGCCTATAGTTATTGAAGTTATGTTCACCAACTTAGCTATCGTTTGGGGGCCTCACATGGTATAAATGATGGATTTCAAACCATGTTTGATTACCGGAGGGTAACCCATCTATGGATGAACTAATAGTGGATCTATCAGTGGGATTTTTGAAGGTATTTTTGTTGTTGCCCGAGGCGAAGCTTTAGATCAGCAGCTCAGCTGGTACGGCCAGAGTCAGAGCGGCGCAGCGGAGCAACCTTCCAAGGACATGCGGAACAACCGCACGAAGGCCAAACATACTTGCAAGAGGAAGAAGGCGCTGCTGCGAAGGCGCCACAAACAGTTCAATATTCGGTCTCGCGCAAAATGATAACGACCGAACTGCGACGTCACTGCAGATATAATTCCTATCATTTCCCTATCAATTCCTTATTCATTGAGGTTGTATGATGGTTGTCAGTCGTATCCCAAGACCCGCTGCCAATCAAACATGGCAATGGTAAATTCCTCATGTGTGATTAGGTTAATTATTCACTGCACATTCGTCCTTGCCACGTCTCATGGGGCGAGGTATACTTGTTACCATGTAAACTTGATGAAATTGCTTCCTCAGTTGCTTAACTCTTAAAAACATGCTTCATGTTTTTTCACACAATCTAACTCTGCATGACATGATGAAGATGATTGAGTCATCCATCATATCTCCAACAGTTCCTACAAACCAACAGATACCACAAATCGACCACTGGGTCAACCTTGTTCGGATACGAACTAGTACTTTAACCTGCTAGGCTATCAATGGTAAAATGATGTAAACATATAGTTTAAAAAAGGTACATTCACCAGCAAAACATGAGTGTTTTTGTCAATTATCTAACATTAAGATTCACCATGATCAAACCAACAGAAGCTTTTGATGATTCAATGGGTCAACGTCCCAGACTTGGATCCATTTGGCATCCCTAACAGGGAGCAACGCAGGCACTTTCGTCCATGGTCGAACGGCTCTATGATGAGGTGGGGAGATGTGCATTCCAGGAATGCCAGCAGTGGAAACCACATCAAAACCTTCATGGAATCTATGGAGGGGTTTATGGATTAAGGCCACTGGGGATACCATTTATGCTAATAACATATGGATGAATGCCACTGTTTAATATATTACGTTCATGGGAATTTATTCCACTTAATCCCGCTTATAGGTAATTGTTAGGAATAGTATATGGATCCGAAGAAACAGGTAATTATTAGGAATAGCATATGGATCCGTAGAAACCTGACTTTCCATTTGTGGGAATTTTGTGCAATCCCTATGGATCCACACACCACTTCGAAGCGACGCCTAACCCAGTCATACCCCAGTCCCACTTCCTTTCAGAAGCTACCGCTGGATCCATAGGAATAATTATCCATCAAGAGTTGTCCCCCTTCTTTAATTGAGTTCGAAGCCGCACAGGGAAAGGGTCAAACATTATGGATTTTTTACCGAAAAGGTTGGATATGATTATTTTTTTAAATATATGTCAATATACTCATTAAAGAAGAGGAATCCAATTCGTGAAGGTGAGGTGACCATAGCTCATATACTGTGTTTTGATCAAGGTACATGTTATAACTTATCTTGGGCGGGACCATGTGTATTCTTTGTTTTCAGAGTATATGTCTGAGATATACCCATTTTTTGGTGGGGCAAATGATGGTAAACCTCAGGTTTTTGGGTGAAATGTTCATCCTACAGAGCTGACGTGATGGGTTGGAGTTGCTGAAAATGAAGCTTTGATTTTTCCAATGGGAAATCCACTAGATATGGGGATTTTGATTCAGGGAATATGTTTTACTTTCTCTTGGTTTCCTCAAGCAAATCCAAGTTTTTGGGTTGGAAATGGTTGGAATATATCCCATTGAACATGACATGTTCTGATGGGAGCCATGTTTGGGATATGACTTCCCAAAAAACAGTAACACGGTCAAATGTGTCACAAATTGACCCTCACGAACTAGAACTGGTTGGCGGTTTGGAACATGAATTTTATCTTTCCATTAATTGGGAATGTCATCATCCCAACTGACGAAGTCATATTTTTCAGAGGGATTGAAACCACCAACCAGATCAGTTTTAGCTAAAAACCGACCCTTTGCTTCGTCCAAACACGGAATTAACCAATCCAACATCCAGTGGTTAATTAATTGGAAAATCCCATGACTTGATGACATCTGAATATACAATACCCTCTGGTTATGTCAAACATAGCTATGGAAAATGACCATAGAAATAGTGGATTTACCCATTGAACATGGTGATTTTCCATAGTTTTTTTTGTATGTTTATCAGAGGGTATATATCATTGACTACTGGACTATGATTATCCACTGGATTCCCTACGAAATGATCATGCGACCAGTGGAACTTTCATGCTACAGGAGCTACGAAAACGCGAGGACAACGGCTTGGGAGCTCGATTTTTTTTTTCGAAAACCAGCAACATCAAAAACCTAATCTTGGATGGGTAGAAAATAACCAGCTGATTGGTGGTTTGGAACATTTTTTGTTTTTCCACATGTTGGGAATAATAATCCCAACTGACTTTCATATTTTTCAGCGGGGTTGAAACCACCAACCAGCCAGTAGGGAAACAGTTTTCAACCAACTAGTATTGCATGATTTGGGAAAACGGGGTATTTTTCATGGTTCAAGTGGAGTTCCCGATATTTAGGTCAATCAACTGGATGGGTAGAAACTAATCCTGACTAGTCTTTTGGTACCAATTGGATTATCTACGTGTTCACCAGCTAAGAAAGATTTTTGGGCAGGGTGTCTAAGATTGGCCATGATTCAGAAGGTTTGTTAGCTCAGTTGGTGTGGTGCAGAAGGTTTCCACTCGGGTTTATGGTCGGTAAACTCAGTATACCCGACTAGTCAATTGGTGTTTGAGAATCGACAAAGATCACTAGGGGGCTCCACCTTGAAGTATAGAGGTGGTGGATTTAATTCTCTACGTAAAAACTAGGGTCCACGGTGATCACAACAGATTACAACTGTAGTCAATAGGGATTATAAACTGGTTGGTGGTTTGGAACATATTTTATTTTCCCATATATTGGGAATTTCATCATCCTAACTGACGAACTCCATGATTTTTCAGAGGGGTAGGTTCAAACCACCAACCAGTAAACAAACTTATACCAGTACTCTCCACTTGGAAACTCAATGCGTTCACATGTTTTGCTGCGTCTAGTTGGGGGGAAAGAATTGTGGAAGTCGATGCGTGCGGCGTCCAGCTTGTGTTTGGAAAACATGGTTTTGATTATTGATACTTTTACCTGCGTTTTTGCATGTTTGGAATTTACCTAATGTGTCAGTTCCATTGGGAATTGGATTGTGTTGGGTTTTGCCCTTTTGAAATTTGGAGATGTGATTGTATTGAAATGATGAGGGGGATTGGTGGCGAGGGGTTCTTTTTTTCCATTTTAGGGTATCGCCGGGGTATCGCCAGAGCCGGAAATACGTGAGTTGTCTTGCCTTGTCTTGTCTTGTCGCTGCTGCTGCTGCTGCTACTGCTGCTACTGCTGCTGGTTCTGCTGGTCCTGCTGCTGCTGTTGCTGCTCCATACCTTCCCACTATATACCGAGTTGCGTGCGCCACAGGGGGCACACGCAGCAGTCGTCACTGGCCGGGCGGTCGGGGTGGCAACAGCCCTGCGTGCTTGACACGCTCGCCTTGCCGGGCATTGTTTGGACTGCATCCGTCCTTGCACCTGTATCTTGTGGTGAAATTTGCGTCCCATTGCGTTTTTCAACAAAATCATTCAAAATAGTTTAAAATAATGACGGCATAGATGCAGCGTCCACAATATGATTCCTAATTTTAGAGCCATAAAAAGCACCGAACATTATATAAACAAAATAGATGATTGCTGGCGTACAGCGTCCCATGCTAATTTACATTAAATTGCACTGACTTCTCTGACTTCCCGAATGCGCGGCGTCCCATGGTGATTTGTGTTTCAAAGAGACGGTGCACTGACTTTCCCGATTGGGTGTAGTACCGCACAAGGCGGTGGCGGAAGTTTCAGAATAGGAAACCTATAGGAGACGTTGGTTGTTGTGAATCACGGATGGCAGAGCGAATCCACTGATTGACCGAAAGGTGGTTGGAGTTGTGTTTGCTGGAATGGTTGCAATGGTTGCAGTGGTCACCTCACCCACAACTGCTGGATGTAGTGTGGTGTACTGCAACTGTAGTTGTAGTTGTAGCGTAGTGGAGTTGTAGTTGTGGTGTAATGTAATTAGTGTAGTGTAGTTGCAGTCATATAGTTGTAGCTGTAGTTGTTTTGTAGTTGTAGTTGTAGTTGTTGTAGTTGTAGTTGTTGTGTGGTTGTAGTTGTTGTGTAGTGTAGTGTAGTGTAGTTGCAGTCATATAGTTGTAGCTGTAGTTGTTTTGTAGTTGTAGTTGTAGTTGTTGTAGTTGTAGTTGTTGTGTGGTTGTAGTTGTTGTTGTAGTTGTAGTGTTGTTGCTGTTGTTGTAGTAGTATTTGTAGTAGTAGTTAGTAGTGTAGTAGTTGTAGCTGTAGTTGTTGTAGTTGTAGTTCTAGTTGTAGTTGTTGTGTAGTTGTAGTTGTAGTTGTTGTTGTTGCTGTTGTTGTTGTTGCTGTTGTTGTTGTTGTAGTTCTAGTTGTAGTTGTCGTGTAGTTGTTGTAGTTGTAGTTGTTGTGGTTGGTGTTGTTGTTGTTGTGGTTGTGGTTGGTGTTGTTGTTGTTGTTGTTGCTGTTGCTGTTGCTGTTGTCGTCGAAGTTAGGGTAGTTAAGTTAGTGAAGTTAGTTAAGTTAGTCCAGTTAGTTAAGTTAATCAGTGTCTACTTTTTCGACATCAGCACGTCAAAAAAGGCTCAAAACCCTCATTTTTTTACACTTTTGACTTCGAAATGTGCTTCGCGCCACAACGGCGTGCACTTTTTTGACACTTTTTCGACATCTGAACCTCCAAAAGTGGTCCGAGACCGTCAGTTTTTAACACTTTTGACTTGGAAATGTGCTTCGCGCCACAACGGCGTGCACTTTTTCGACATCGGAACTTCCAAAAGTGGTCCGACCATGGTGTGTTTTGTACATTTTGACTTCAAAATGTGCTTCGCGCCACAACGGCGTGCACTTTTTCGACATCTCAACTTCCAAAAGTGGTCCGACCATGGTTTTGCACATTTTGACTTCAAAATGTGCTTCGCGCCACAACGGCGTGCACCTTTTCGACATCTCAACTTCCAAAAGTGGTCCGCTCCTCTAGTGTTTTGTCCATCTTGACTTGGACATGTGCTTCGCGCCACAACGGCGTGCACTTTTTCATGTCTCATCTGGCCAGCTGGCTCCGCACCCGCCGCTTTAGCGAGCCTACTTTTCGACCCTCCGGAGCCACAAATCATTGGAAAAACGCAGTGAATCGCGACTTTCCTATCTTTTCGCGCATCTGCATCTTCTTTCTTCTGATCTTGTCTCTTCTGACTCGTCTCACCTCTGCTTTTCAACTGTCCATATTGTCGGAAGTTTCACTTCTAAACTTCCTTCGACCAACCACCACTTTGTATCCAATTTCTAGTATCTGCAGTGCCGTTGGTTCACATAAATTACCTATGAGGAGTTGATAGAAATCCCCTGCTCCATGGCTCGATGAGTCAACTGAGCCAGGCCATGTCAGGGAACCGTTGGGAATCAAGGAGTTTTCATCAGAACCATGGCTTTCATCATTCAAGAGTTAGCAGAGTGATGGCTTATGTAATATATAAGATATATAAGCCATCAAAGCATCACTCTTGAATAGTGACATATGAATGACACACATATATATATATATACTGTATATATATATATATATATCTGGTTGGTGGTTTGGAACCATGGAATTTTATGACTTTCCAGAAACAGTTGGGAATGTAATCATCCCAACTGACGAAGTCATATTTTTCAGAGGGGTAGGTCAACCACCAACCAGTTATAGTTAATGGGATATGAATCTATAGTTTTTGTATTTATAGGTGATATATCTATAAATGGATTATAATCCCATAGAATCCCGCAAACTAGTTTGATGGTTATATATATATATGTGTATGATGCTCCCAAAAATGCGGGCACAAATCCCAATTAATTTGCATTCGCGAAGGTGGTGTTTATTTTTGTTTTATGACTGTTACATAGCTATTGAACATGGCCCATAGAAAGTTCGTTGACTGTCCTTTTGAAAATATGGATCTTTCCGCGAAGTGTTAGTTTACTGATGGTTGGTTAGTAATGGTTAATGATGGTTAATGATTGTTATATAATGGTTAATAATGGTTAATAATGGTTAATAATGGTTAATAATGGTTAATGACTGGTTGGTGGTTTGGAACATTTTTTATTTTTTCCATTCAGTTGGGAATTTCATCATCCCAACATTTCCGAAGTCCATGATTTTTCAGAGGGGTTGGTTGAAACCACCAACCATATGTTGTTTTTCCGTTACCCTCTGGTAAACATACAAAACACTATGGTAAACATACATAATTAGATTATTATTAACCATCATTGACCATATAGTAAACCATATAATCCATATATTTTACTATGGGAAATCTCGTTGCACCGTTGGACCCAGCAAGGTTTGATTGCTTGATTGAATCATACCACCAAGAATCCACTGGATTTACTGGGATTGAATACACCTTTTGAACAAAGCCATTTATGATATCGATTGAATAGCCACATATGTTTTTTTTTTAAAGGGCTAATATAAAGCATAAATCACTGGGTTTATTTATTACTGGGATTGAATCCATTAAAAAATATAGTTACGCTTTATATGCCCTTATATACCACACACACATGATATCGATTTGTGTGTCATCGTTAATGCACACATGTTGTGCCGATTTACATGGAATAAACCATAATATACCTTGCATCATATACCAACAACAACGCAGAATATACCCGCAAGTTATTGCACTTCTATGAACATCCGTGGTTTATAGTCATGGCTTATACATGCTTATATGACAAATGGATACAAATGGCTCATACAATAGACACTCTTTTCATATATATCCTGCATGCATAAACATCCCGGCCGATCCTTCACTGTCCAATGGTTAGCTCGCAGCAGAGAATGGGACTCAAGCCACGTGGATGGTGATTTGCCGAGCGGCCACCACCGCTGCTGCTCCACAACGACTGCAGCGAGTTGAGGGTTTCTACCCGCAACACATGCGGTGCGAGCAGGCGGATCGCGTTGCTGCCATGATTCTTGGCAGCATATCCCGGCCGATCCTTCACTGTCCAATGGTTAGCTCGCAACAGAGCATCGGACTCAAGCCACGGAAAGTCGAAAGCAGGCAACATTTAGGCCTCTCAGGAGCCCATGCACAGCACATTTCAATCCTTGTGAAGGTTGAATGTAATGGCCAACGGCCAACGTTGTTTCTATCCTTTACTTGGGATCCGTGTCTACGAGTCCGCACAGCATACGTATGCTTCGACGCAGTCAGAGAACCATCAGTACCCTGAGTCTCCTAAAATAGTAAAATTTAGGTCGGGAAAAATTTAAGTCAATTTTTGGATTTAGGTCGAAAAATTTACGTAAATTTTCACTTAGCTTAGTAAATAATTATTTACTATTGAAAAACATTTAGGTATATACCTAAATTGATTTAGGTATATACCTAAATTGATTTAGGTATATACCTAATTTTTTTGCCGTGTTTTTCACATAGATATTTTTAGTACTTTTTGATTGATTTTATTGTTTTTTTTTTAGTTTTTGCTGTTGGTTTTTTAACATTTTGAATGGTGTGTCTTGTTGGCACTGTTCAATTGTAATACTGGTTTACATGTTTTATTTTGGTTTGATTGTGGTGGTGGCTGTGTGTTGATGATATTTTCTTTCTGATGAACATGTTTGTTTTCTATTTGCTGTTTTCTCCGTTGGACTTGCGTATGTTACTTGAGCTTTTTTGTACTTGGGCATGTTAGTTTTGTGTGGTTATTTACTGGTTATTTTTGGGACCTGTGTGTGTTACTTGAGCTTTTTGCACTTGGGCATGTCAGTTGTGTGTTTACTTGTGCATCTTGGATTTTGCTTTCGATTCCTTATATTAGGGGTACTGTTTTGTGTTTGTTTGAACTTGTTCTTTGATGTTTTTTACTTGCGACAACTGTTTTACTTGAGAGATGTTTCTGCTACTTGTGTGATGTTTTTGTGTCTACTTGTTTTTACTTGAGCATGTCCAAGTGTAAGTTGCAGTCTGTGGGTCTTTTCCATGGGTAGAATTTGCATTTCAATATTGGCTCAAGTAACTCATGTGTGACTCATATTTTCTTTTCTAGTTGGTCGCCATTTTGGCCTTGTGGGCATTGAAGCCTTTGTAGAAGGTCTTGGCCTTCCTTTGACTTGGGGCATGGCTGTACTAGATGTGTTATTGCTGTTGTTTTCTATGTTTTTTATTGCAAACCAAATCTTCACTGATATCCTTATGCATTGTTTGCTCTTTTTTGCACTTGTTATGCGATTTTTGTGCACTTGTTGTGCACTTTTTTGCACGTTTTATGCATTTCTTATGCACTTTTTATGCATTTCTTATGCACGTTTTATGCATTTTTTATGCACTTTTTATGCACTTTTTATGCGCTTTTTATGCGCTTTTTATGCGCCCTTAAAAAGCGCATAAAAAGCGCATAAAAAGTGCGTAAAAAGTGCATGAGGATTTTGACCAAAATCAACAAAAAATAACACAGAACAACATCAAAACCAACCAAACACACCAAAACCAGTGTACTTTCATTTGAGTAATCACCAATATCGCAGAAACATCAAAACCTAATATGCTTTTTAGCTTAGTTCATATCAAGGAAATCAGTGAAGTACCTTCCATGTTCAATAGATTACAGGTAGCACAAGTAAGACAATTGGTGTGGCAAATCCTCAAGTAATAAAAAGTAATCTGCAAAGGCCTTCCATTTTCTCAAGTGCTTATGTAGAAAACAGAAACAGTGCAATACCTCCAATTCCCTCAAGTAAGGTATGTTTTGCTTATTGTGCCAAACCTGAACCGGCACAACAAGCAAAAACACAATGCCCATCTTTATGTTTTGCAGAAAATCACCCAAATGGTTTTTTTTTCTGATTGCACCGCACCTGGCCCGATACTATTCTTATACAAGAACACCAGCTCCATATATTTTTCGGGGGACATCACTGACATGGTGTTTTTGCTTATTGTACCAGACCTGACTTGGTACAATAAGCAAAAACACGACTACAATATGTAACCAGCCAGGATCCCAAGTAATACGTCAAGTAAGGCATGGTCCACAAGTAATCAGCCAGGTCCTCAATACACTAGATGGTGATGGCAAAAAAATGCACCAGTGATTTCACTTGAAACCACTTATTTGAATCTTCTTGCATAAGCCATTTTATTTGAGCATTGTCTTGAAGTCCTTTTGCTTAAAAACATCTTCAATGAGTACAAGTTCCTTGGGCATGGTGAGCTACTTTCTTACATGATCATTTTATTTACACCTCAAACTTGTACCAAAAAAAGAACAAATCATAAACCTGAATGCATTGATTCCATCTCAAAAATTATAGAATTCCAAAACATTTGTTAACTAGTTTTGTATGTTTTTTAACAAAAACATATACAAAAAACAGCTTCCAAAAAATGAAGAAAAATTAGGTATAAACCTAAGTTGATTTAGGTATATACCTAAATCAATTTACTAATTTTGATTTTTTAAGCTTTTTTAAAACCTAAATTCTTCGATTTACGTAAATTTTGAAAATTAGTAAATTTACTATTTTTGGAGACTCAGGGTACTGCACATGGCCCGTAGCAGGGTCTTGGCAGCCAAGGATGATGTTCACATGCCTATGTCACAGTTCTTGTTGCGGATTGGGCTTCACATGTACATGAACATTACTGCCCCAACATTAGCTCTTTACCTGTGACGTAGTGTGGAAGCGTGAAAGGTACTGCGCATGATTCTTGCCACAAATACAGTTTTGGCCCTTTACCAGTTGTAAGTTAAGTTATAAGTCAGTCAAATCATCCCATTCATGCAATAATAACCCCGCTTATAAACGGTAAATTGGCTTAACGTAGCCACGGCTAGGAGACTGAAAAATATGAATGGGCTTTAATGGGCTCCTGAAATTGTGATAAATTATCAAGAATCATTGTTGTTCTATGACTTTTAAACAATGTACTCACAATGAATATTCCACAATATGTTTTGACGAACAACAAACCAAATGAAATCACATTGTAATTCGATCTGTCCACAATATACCCATATGACTATACCCATGAGGTACCCACAACGTACTCATAATGTAGCCATAATAAACCCATCATGGATTGGATCCAGAATGTACCCGGAGCTCTCCTAAAATGGGGCTGCGGCTACCTTTAAATCATCCATTTGATTTCCAGATTTTCCATTGCCAACCATCCATTTTGAGGCTTCCCCTTTTCAGGAAATCTCAAAAAATATCCATTTTATATGAACGATAGGATTTTCCATGAGATTTTCAGCACAGGAGCGTCGAATGGCTCGGACCGTGGAAAGAGAGCAGGAGTGGCCGCATGGGTGGTGCCCAGTTATGGCACTGAATTAAAAATCTGTGATACTGGGATACCCCCTAAATGGTTTTGTTGAAGAAAAGTGTAAAAACTAGTGATCAGTGGTTATTCGTTATACCATCGAATAATAGTGACTACTTGAAACAAATATGTAACATGTTAATAATGTTAGTAAAACAATAGTAATTCATCCCAAAATTTACCACAACTAGGTGGTAGGGTGGTATAAACCATCAAAATATGAATGGTCATAGTAGTTATTTTAGATATTTTTACTATTGTACTAACATTGCGGCACATACCCCAAACTGTCTATTTTTTGATGATGATGGCAAAAAGAGATACTGAACAATGGGATATGAACCAATCAATATGGCGGTATATAATTATTTAACTACCTTGAATATCATGAGGTATTTTGCAAAACCAATGATATGATATATGGATATATGGGTTGTCATAACATGGATCCCCGCCAAAATTGTTCTCTCAAAATTGGGGAGAACGCGGTAGCCCATATTTTTTTTTCGGTAACCTATGGTAACCTACTTTCAGAGACAACCATACCAGTTTTATTGGTATTGTTTTAACGTCCCCCGGACTAGCATGGCCTTTCTATGCGCCAGTGTTTGCAGAAGTTGGATGGTTAACCCACCCCGTTCATATTAAACACTCCATTGGATGGTCCAGGAGTGTATTGAAGTACATATAATATATATATATATATATACTTTATAAATACATATCATTTATGCATACGTAAAATTGCAAATATGTACAGATGCAACTATATTTACATATGTGCACTAATCATACGTATATATATATATATATATACGTGTATGTCGTGTATTCCAACATGTCATCTCCTATCCTTCCATGACTATTTCATGTGCCTCTTGACTAATTCCCGTTTTTTTATCGCTGTCATCGCAGGAGTTCGCAAAGCAGGCTCCCTTTGTGTGGTTCCCAGAGAGGATGCTGTGGTATTGAGAATGGGGGGGCAATAAGTAAGTGTATAACTATATATGGGGGTCTCCATGAATGGGGGTCTCCATGAATGGGGGTCTCCATGAATGGGGGTCTCCATGAATGGGGGTACCCATTTTAGTGGGATTTTCCATTAGAAACTATCCATTTAAAAGAGTACCCCCATTTATGGAACCCCCCATTTTGTGAATATACATATTGAGAATGTGGTGTAAATACCTAGGAAAAGTATAGTTTACTTTTATACCAATGGATAACCAGGTATCAACTGAGCACCTCTCAGAAACCATGGGTTGGGGGATTTACACATATTGAGAGGACCGTTTGAGGTGTGTTTAGATAGTAGGCACACACATACATATATATATATATGTATTATAATGATTATAATAATGATAATAACAATTTAATATATGTATATATACTGCTTTTCTTTGTGTACAACAGAACTACTTGAGAAGGGATGTAGCTAATTCGATGGCTTCGTCTGAAACATTGACTATCCTAAGATACCTTTGTTTCTTGGTATTGGATTTGTAAGGACATGGCGTTATATACATTTAATGACAAATATACATATACATATACATGAATATATACATTTACCTGTGTATATACACATATATCTATCTATACATACATACATACATACATGCATACATACATACATACGTACATACATAAATATAAATGTATATGTATAGATACATATATATATATACATACATACCATACCATACCATACCATACCATACCATACCGTTCCACACCACACCTCACCACACCTCACCGCACCTCACCACACCACACCACACCAACATACATACATACATACATACATACATACATACATTCATACATACATACATACATACATACATACGTACATACGTACATACGTACATACGTACATACGTACATACGTACATACGTATAAATATATAAACTTACACATGACATGCTAGTATACCCAGTGATTCATGCATTCGTGTACATATAATATGTATATATATATATATATGTATACATGATATCAAGGCCAGATGAGCACCGGCAGCCAAAACTTGATGCCGTAGCAAAATTTGATCACGACCTCACTACGACCACTGGAATCCTGGTTGAGAAGTAGGAAATCATCCACAAATAGCTGCAAGATTCCGGTTAAGTGAAATATGATAATTTACCGAGATCCATGGTAGGAGATGGACATGTGTGTCATTTCTGCTAGAGATGGTCGAAGGTTTTTTTGTGGTATCTAAGAGACCTTGGATTTTTATCTGGTTGGTGGTTTGGAACATTTTGGATTTTTCCATATATTGGGAAAAATCATCCCAATTGACTTTCATATTTTTCAAGATGGTTCAAACCACCAACCAGTTATGTTTTTTTCAAAGCGGCAAAAGTGGGGAGAACTGGAGACCACAGTTCTACGAAGGTCATATTTGCCAACTGGGATGATCGGGAAAATCTGCGGAAAACGGTTGTTTTTTTCCAGTCAAATATCGGGGCTTCAACTGTAATTACTTTTTTTGTCTGGAACCAATCCAGTGAGTAAGAATCACGAAAATCTACGCAATCCCAAGAAATGGAGGGCCAAATCGTTTGTTTGGTATCTTTGAGCCCCTCGAGTTTGAAATTCTGAAAGCAACGTTCAATACAGAAGAGACACGTCGTGTGGTTGTTGGAATCCAACGCGGCAAATGGAGCGGAATTGCTATAAATGGACAATCACTTGTAGAGATCAACAGGGAGCTGTATACTGCCCATTTAGCTTCAGATGATCAGAGGGTTCACAGCAAAAAACAGGTGGACGTCCAAAACAATTGTTGGGGTTGGGTGTCATGGACTTCTTGCTAGGAGCGTCCTGCAGCAGTAGGCTTCCCGTGTTTTAAATGTTCGGATTGTGGTCAAAAAGTAAAGCCCTCCTGGTGGATAGATAGTATATATGAAAGTATCATCAGTATAAGTTGGTATAAGCTGGTAACAAAATGGTGTAAACATTTGTAAACCATCATTGACCCATCACAGGCACACCCAGCAGTGGATTGTTCCCACCCTCAGCAACTACCGGACACAGATGATGCAACTTCACCACGGCGAAGCAAGGACTTGCATGCAGCCACTCGGGATGGCCGAGAACTGGAAATGCAAGTCGGTGTTCGTCTTTTTTGGACCGACGAGGCAATCCTCACCCCCGATTGGGTGCCCAACGAGTGCATCATTTGTGTGTACAACGCGGCTGACCGCGAATTCTACTGGTCAAACAGGCTATATGCCGCTTGCCGCAAGTCCTACAACGAGCGAGTCAAGCAGTCTGTTGACAGGTGGACACCTCGGATGCCACCGTGGGAACCGAGTGCGAAACATGAACCATCCCCAGGCAGTCTACCAGCACCTCTTTGGAGGTATTCGTGCCTTGAAATGATAGGCTATATGCCACTGATCATTTGAATCTTGCCGGTGTGTGTGTGTGGGCCCTGGCAACCTCAGGAATGGTCCTGTCTCCTAACTTAGTGTTCAAGATGTCTTGGGGCCCTTGGCATCCAGGGTTTGTTTTTCCAACCCAACAATATAAAAAAATGATAGAATTAGCCTAAAGTATCTTCGGCAGAAGTGTTTTTTTTCATTTGCTCCTAAGGCACCTCGCATTCGAGCCCCGCGGCGTGCGGAGCCCAAGAAGTGAATGCAGACCACGTCACCGTCACTGACCAAGTTTTCTTGGAAATTGAAGTAACTGGTTGGATACAGATGCTGATTGATGGTTTGGAACATGAATTTTATGAATTTCCATAAATAGGAAATGTCATCATCCCAACTGACGAAGTCATATTTTTCAGACGGGTAGGTACACCAACCAGGTATAAAGGACTTGACCCAGCTGGTCTTGCACTTGGATGTGCCTCCCGCGGTGAGGGGTTCGTTTCTTCCAACGGCATCGTACGTTGCTGGGGGAATTCCATCTAACTCAAAGGTGGTGCCATTGATAGTTTATTGGATTTATGAACCAACCTACAAATGACGCCCACAAATCATGTTCCTTCTAAACTTAAGGTTTTTTAGATCTATTTGTTATAGGAGTCCATCATGAAACTACCAGGCATCACCAGGCGTTCCTCGAACGAACACATTTTTGGCTCAGCCTGCACAGATGGGCCATGGGATTAGTGATTCCTGGTTAGTAACTGGGGATTTGTTACCCCCAAACAATCCCAATTTGTTAATCCATTTACTAAGTAGCTATTAACTAACTCCATGGCCCATCTAAGTGCAGGTTCCAGGAATGACAAAGTGGAGCGGCATTTGATCCTCTACGACAAACACCTGGAGATGGCTGGGGCACCCAGTTGGTGCTTGATCACGATGTTCAAGGGCTAAGATCGCTACCAGGCTACCCTTCAACAAGCTAACGTAGCTACGATATGGACAGACCAAAATGGAAACTCAAGGAAAATGGCCGACATTCATGGTGTTTTTGGTTCTATCAGTTTCTGGTAAGTTGGCAAACATTGGCCAACTGATGGTCTCTTTTTGTTGGGACGTTGCAGCCTGGTGATGTTTACCCAGTGGGTCGCTTCCGTCGAAGACGAGGCGCAGAAGCGTCGGGACAAACAGGAGCAAAAACTTCGGGATGAGTCACTTGGCAGCCAAAACAGAGCAGTTTTGGGCACCTGAGAAATCAAAAAAGGGAGGCTTAATCAACAAGACCCTAGGTTTTTAAGTGGTAGAAATGGGGAATTTGCTGGATGTGTTGTGCTTTAATCATTTTGATAGGAATTATAGGGATTAAACTTGAACCATCCCAATAGTGGATAAGAGAGATGATAATGGGGATATAACAGGTATATGACAAACATCAATCTCTGGTTGGTGGTTTGAAATATGTGTTTTTCCCCGAGCAACGGATGTTGATACCACATGTTATGTTCTCTCAAGGCACCAAACATAGTGACTTGACCAACAAGAATGGTGATTTGGAATCAGTTTATGATGGTTCAGCTGGTTTATACAATGTGACGCCCCCAAGATAGCCAAGTTGGTTTATAACTTATGGTTTATGGTATGCAAATAACTATAGTTACTGGGGCTTATAAACCAACTTAGCTATCTTGGGGACCTCACATTGTAGAATGAACTTTTTTTGGTTAGTGGATGTCAAGTCGGGTGAACATGCAGCAACTTCGAACATGCATCGCTGAAAGGAAACAGCCGAAAGGCTTTACATAATGTGGGTAAAACAATCCCTACAGCTCCAAACACCTTCTGAGACTGTATCTGGAGTTGTTTTTTTGGGGTCTAAACACCTTCTCAGAGGGTATTTGGAGCCCTATAGGGAATAATAAACCACCCATTTGGGAATGGTTTAGACCACCTATTAAAATTGTTGAAATTGATTGAAGGTTTATGATTCTTATACCGTTATACCCAAACGTTAGAGGAAATGTCTCTGGTTTTTCACGGTAATAGAGAAATGTGGTTTTGCTTAAGGTTACGGTTAACTCTATGGTGACATTGTTCGCAACCGTTAGCAAGCTCCACGAGAGAAAAAACACCAACTGGTTGATCATTTTTTATTTTCCATTTCATATACGGGTTGTCATCCGAAACCCATTGACGAACTCTATCATTTTTTCAGAGGGGTAGGTATACCACCAAGCAGCCAATACCTTGGTCGGAGGCAAAAAAAACACCATTGGTGGTCTCGGTGGTGGTTGAAAGGTGGTGGCAGAGATGGTTTCGGAATTTTCCAGGTTTCACCGGGAATGTTTCGAAAAATGGTCCATTTGGAAAATCTCTAGATGCTTGACCGGCTTGACATTTTTCTGGGTAAATTATAACGACCGAACCCTGTCCTCCCTCACTGGAAATCATGGTTTAGATATAGGGGAATCATCCCCAAATGGCCGCAAGATTCAGGTTGGTGAATTATTACTATTTACCCAGATTTTTCATGATTTTTCCATGGCTATGTTAAACAATCTATTTCTATGGGCCATGTTTAATAGGTAAACCATGCTATTAATAGGTAAACCATCTATTTCTATGGGCCATCGAAAAACCATGGCTATGTAACAAATTGCCAGATGGTAAATTTAGTTCTAGTTATCATATGTTATCATAAACCAGAAGATTTCACATGTTTTTTTCTGCAGAACATCTTTGGGAGGTGAATGCATCAGGGAGTAGTTTGTTGTACTTGAATGTTCAGCGGTCGCAACCAGTTGGTTTTAGCCAGTTGTTTCTGGAATATTTACAGTTATGGGTTGTATATGGATTACTAACTTAAGGTAGTAACTGCCACATCCAAGCAGTTAGCAATCATATGAAAGGCAAGATTGGTGAAACATATGTAAGGCCGTAGACCTTATTTTGTGCGAACCATCCCGTTAACGTTAACCATCTGGGGGGTAATTTTACATCACAAATATGGGTATATATTGGAGACAATAATAATAAACATATATTGATCACTAATAAACATCCATTGGTCCAATTGTCTCCAATATTATTGGAAATTCCAGGATCATATGTTTGGCCATTTAATCAATGGAAATTCCAAGATCCGAAATTGGAGGTACGTAAACGTACCATATGTTTGGCCATATGAATTGTGGGGATATTGAAATTTAGGCCTCACAAATAGGCCTTATATATGGAATCGGTACCTCCAATCAATCGGATCCTGAAATGGCCAGTGATATGGGTATACTCAATAATAAACATCCATTGGAGACAAGTAGTTTTTTTTCTTGGGTTTGCCACCTCCAAGACTGGTAAAAAAGGATATCTGGTTGGTGGTTTGGAACATGACTTTTATGAATTTCCATATATTGTGAATAATAATCCCAACTGACGAACTCACATATTTTCAGAGGGGTAGGTATACCACCAACCAGATTCCTATGTATATGATATATGATATATCTATATATGATCGAACGGTTCAAGGCGTGGTCTGAATGACCAGTCAACCAGTCACCAGGTCGAAAAGTGGAGACAATGGAGACTCAATGGAGACAGGGTCACCCTACATGATTTAGTTTGGTGAATGGTTGGTTTTCATGAGATAAGTGGGATTACCCTATTGAGTCATCCCTACATGAGTCAGTTTTTAGCTGTTTCATGGATGGAGATGATGGAATATGGTTTCGACTTTTTCATTCTCATGTGTTATAAAAGGCGGAAAACACGTCTTGTTTTTCCAAATCTAAGGGTCATCTAGGGCTAGCCCAATGGCCATGTTTGGATCTGCAGAATTTTCAGTGACCGAAATAGCAGTTAAAACATCGAGTTTTTCAGCCGTTCCTGCAACAGCACTGCCCTCAAGCTGTCTGACCTCAAAATGAAGCGGTTGACGACTGTTTTACAATAGAAATGAGGTGGAGTAATTTCCCCCGGAATAAAAATACACTGTTGTTTTTCTTGGTTGGTTTTTTCTGCAGGTGACACACACGATCGCTGACAGTCTAGAGGTCGACGAAATCCGAAAAGACACCCCGGAATGCGTGCTTTTGTCGTGCGGAGGATGATACTGCAACGCAGCAAGCAGGCATGAAAGGATGCTGCATGGCTTTAAACATCTCTGTGGTGGCAACAGTCTGTTCACTGGCAATGGGGCTGAAGCCGCTCCCGCCGCGGTTACGCCATTTGGTCCTCCAGGTTTGGTCATGTTCTTCGTTTTTTGCCGGTGTGAACGACAGAGAATCTTTGCTTCTTGACATGGTCATTCACTACCCTTGGACTGCTGAACGAAATAAGAACCCCATTGAAATAACCATTTGGATTTATAACCATAGAAATAACCATTTATAACATGAAATAACCATAGAAATAACTGGTCTTTCGGGCTTTTTTAACAAAAGGGAATGCGTCTGGAATTTCTTCAAGGATGCGTCGGGTCTGGTTTTCCTGGTGCCTCTGGTCATTTGTGAAACACTTCGCTAACATGGCAGAAAATTGCACATTTACCCTCTGGACTAGCTCAATCTTACATGGATACTTTAATCCTTTAGTCTTTTGGTATTAATGGGAATATCTACGTTCACCAGCAAAGAATTTAATTGTTTGCAGGGTAACGAAGATTGTCAATGTGGTAATCTAACAGTTTGCTATTGAAAATTGCCATTGAAATAGTGAGTTTTCCCAGCTACAAAATGGTGGATTTTTCCATAGTTTTTTGTTAACGTTTACCAGAGGGTATATAGGAAATGATTGATTTTCCTATCCAAAGTGCTGATGTTTAATGATTTCCCCCCGCAAACTCTTGAATTACCAGAGGGTATACCCCAGTCATGTCCCAATTGTTGTTGCTTTAGTGCTGCACTGAATCACCATGTCTTATCCCACGCTAGGTCCCAATAAACCACCATAACTATCCAGTTTCATGGTTTCATGGTTTCATGGTTTGATGTCCGTAAATCACATTAAACACATTACCCTCTGTTAAACGTTTACATAACTATGGAAAGATCCACCATTTTGTAGATGGGTAAATCAACTATAAATGGCCATGTTCAATAGCAAACTGTTTGTTTACCAGGGCGTAAACCACAAGTTTTTATCCGGAAAATCCCAATAAACCTCCGTTTGTTGTGAAAACCTGTTTTGCCATGTCGATATGCACTACATCAACATCCTGTTGCCGTATCTAAGGTCACAACAGATCCAACTATAGACTTTTCTCCCACGAAGCGAGAAGTCATAAAGCAACAAAATCTGATACAGCAATGATAACTACGCATATTGGCTAAGACTAAAGTCATCATTTATTATCTAATTACATATATTGTTATTGTGTATTGTTGGTAGGAGAATTCGCAATTTCTAGTTTTTCACAGCCTGTTTTTGCTGGTTCCAGGCCTATGTTTGCGCCAAGGCAAGAGTACCTGGAGCGTCACAGCGTGCATAAAATGGCGGGTTCGCCGCGTTCCCCACAGGCGACGCCGGATGAGTCATGGTACCAATCGGTGTCATCAAATGCTTCAAAAATGATGCAGGAATCAAACATTTGGATATATTGTAATCTGGTTGGTGCTTTGGAACATGTTTTTCCATATAATTATTGGGAATTTCATCATCCCAACTGACTATATAATATGTTCCATAAATTGACGATATTTGCCCAGATGATTGGTCGCTACCTGGAGCATCTTTTTGGATTCACAGCACCATTTTCGGGCAGTCGTGCACCGTTTTCGGTCAACGTGCAGGGTATTTTGGCGTTGCGCCGTTGGACAATGCTCCCTTCACATATGTTCCACAGCCAGTGATACCGCAGCTGCTTCCTTTGGAGTTCAGACTCGCGATCGCAATAGTGACTGGTTTCAGCACTGTGCAGGCTATTTCGAATGCCAGGATAGTGTTCATTGGCAGTCGCAGAAGTTCGATCGACATGGAAGGTCCCTACCTTGTGGCAAGCAGGTAGGCGTGAGCGTTGGAATTTCAATTGCACTGGGCGATTTTCCTGCTGCTGGCAGGATTCATGTTGATGTGCTGGAAGTTAGACGCAATGCTTCAGATCGTTCGGGGAACGAGATAGTGTCATTGCCTCCTGGGCAGCAGGTGAACGTCATTCTCAACACCCTTTGCGCAAGTGAAGATGACGGATTTCAACCTTTTCCGAATCCTTCAATTGGACGTCGTGCATTTTTGATGGCAGAACAATTTGCGACGAGTCCCGAAAAAATCTTCACCAATCAACCACAGTCGAAGCCCTCTATCATTTTTATAAATTGTTATTCCTATGGTGATTTCAATGGGGTTCTTATTCCATGTCTATGGTGTGATTTCACTTACATCCATAACTGGTATTTGGGGCCATAACTGCAGGTTTGTTTGCACGGTTCATAGTTCAAACCAGGGAAGCTTAGCCATTACTCATGGTGCTAATAGAGGCAGTTATATATAATACAGACTATGGTACACAGTTACATAATTTCTTGGCTAAGAACCATTAGAACCTTTGAACTAGCTATATACTTACTTTCTATGTATAGTATAAACCACGTTACTATAATGACCAATGTGCCTATTTTCTTAGCTAATTATAGTTAGCTTTCAACCACACATAATTTCGGAATTATAAGATAATTCGTGTAAGCCGTTATAATTATGTAACTATCATAATACAGACATATATACCATTATACCATTACTATATCCCATATGGATACAGACATGGAACCGACATGGAACCTTTCTCGGAACCTATGGGATGTTCCAGATCGTCCCAGCGAGTAACTGGTGTGAGTTTGGCCATCTATTTTTCATGTGGGTAAAACATGGTAAAACTGGCTGTCATGTTTACCATCCCCCAGAAAAATCACCATTTTTAAAGATAAACCATTCCCAAATAATATCAGCAGTATGATTCTAATATAGAAATGTGGGTAAAACAAAAATGAAATAACCCCCAGTCATCACCATAAATATATAGGTGGTATATCCAAACCATTCCCAGTCATGGCTGGTAGACATGACATTGTTTTAACCACATTAAATGGGATAAGTCGCGAATCGAGGAACGAATCCGATCACCAGGGTTATACGAACCACTTACTATAGTGGGATGAGCCTCCAAGCAATCCCTTCCCTAATGGTGTCAACACTCCCCAGAAAGCATATAGTAGGGGATTTACATGTTTGAACCATTTCGGGGATGTTTATATCATATTAGTGGGATGGTTTAATATTGGGTGTTCCACACTATTGACCATCACTGAAGGGATCACAAGCAGCAGGCTTCTGATGCGGCAGTCTATCAACGCCCAGCGCCCAAGACGGGGAGATCCCGGGGTTATGGCCAGCAAGATGGCATGATTTAGCCATAGGCCAAGGAATTGTTTGAAACTGGGACCCCAAAAAACAGTGGTGTATGATCATCATCTTCCAATGAAATGACCATATGGTGGATATACCTCATTTCTGGAACTGGATGGGTAGTTTAGTACTGACTGTAAGTTTTGTGCCATTTTCAGTGGGGATGTATTACCTCCACCAATATTTGAAAAAAATGCAGAGTATCTAAAATGGGGGCCTAAAGAGTTGGGAGTTTAGCAGAAGAAAGTTTGGGTTCAGAAATGTTCGTTCCCATGATGTGGTGGCCACGGCCCTTCCATGAGACGGAGAGTATTGACAGATGCCCATATGACCGCCAGTTGACATGCTCGGGGATATGACAACCTGAACGGATTCTAGCCATATATGCTTCGATGCTTGTTTCTTTTGTGATTCGGTGGGATCCCACAGTATTCATCAGATAGCAATGGTTTAGCAATTCTCCAACACATGGAATAGTTCAATCGTATGACTGGGTGAATAAACCTTGGATGGTTAGTTTAATACTTCATGTGTTTGGCAGCAAATGGTGATGATATGTACTAACATATACACCAGGGTATCTAAGATTGACATCGATAAGAATATATCCCAGTAAAATCACTGAGGCTTGTCAACTTTGCATTGTGGTGCCCTCGAGATATGTTTGTTGCTGCATTATCATCCATACTCGTATATACTCGTAATCAACATAAACCCAACACTTAACATATAGTCCACATATTTTGTCCATATATGTCACTACCCACTGGTCCCATCCACATTGTTGATGAATCCCCCATGTTGTCTCCATTCTATTTCCATGAAATTCCATGAAATTGTTAATCCTGATGAGTTGTTTGCTCCAACCCTGGTTCTTTTTCTCAAAAAAAAATGCTGACTCACATTTACAATCCAGTTAAAAACATCATCAGCGTTGAAACCCATGAAATCCCAGTCAAATCAGCATGGAATGCCATGGAAATCCCATTCAAATCAGCATTGAATCCCATTAAAACACCATTTTTGTTGGTTCAATTGCTATTTTCATATCTGGTTGGTGGTTTGGAACATTGTTTATGAATTTCCATTCAGTTGGGAATGTCATCATCCCAACTGACGAACTCAATGATTTTTCAGAGGGGTAGGTAGGTATACCACCAACCAGATATGGTTTTTGGTTCTCAAAACAAGCAGCAGCGTTTTGCTTCTCGTCCTTCGCTGAGGCCTTCACGAGGAAGCGGAGTTGAAGAGGTGGTGGTCGTTTGCTGACTTGGGTTCCCCACTTGGAGGATCATCCCATAAATCTCAAGTGGTTACCCTCTGGTTATGACTAACAGTTTGCCATGGTATAGATGGCCCATAGAAATAGATGGTTCACCTATTAAAAATGGTGATTCTCCATGGCTATGTTAAATAACCAGATGGTATATATGAACACCAATCAAAACCAATTCGATTTTTTATTTGGATTATATGGGTTAAATGGCTTATAATGGCTTATAATCCCACGAACTATAGCTGGTTGGTGGTTTGGAACATGTGCTATTTTCCATTTCATATATGGGTTGTCATCCTTCCCATTGACGAACTCCATCATTTTTCAAGGTGGTTAAAACCACCAACCAGTATTATGGGGCTGGCTCAAAACCTATCAAAACCTATCCACTAAATCTTATTGGGATGAACATTTGCCAGCTATTTTGGGGTAGGGCACCCAGGATTTTGACCCACAACCACGTATATATATATATATATTTTTTATTATAGATATATAATATTATATATTATTATCCGTATATATATATAATGTTATATTATATATTATAGATATTTTCTAATATTATACATATATTGTTTCATATCAATTTAAAAACAACATGGAAATATATAGGAACAATCGGAATATGACCTGTTTCTAAGGTGGTGCCCTAGTTTGTTAGCTGCTGTTAGCTAAGTTGATGCAAATATAACTCCAATTTCACTACGGTTTATGGTAGATGTGGCGAACTCGTCAATACTGTGGGTGGAAGAAATCCTGCAGCAGTTGGTAACTATTGGTAACTATGAAACACTGTAAATAATGGGATCATAATGGGACAAGCCATCTACCAACTGATGCAGGATTTGTTCCATCCACAGTAGTTTTTTTTCCAACTTATGACATTGGCAACATTCTGAGGCCACAGTTAAAAACATAAAAAATAGACGTGACAAAAAGTTGCTATTTCATGCTATTTCTATGGATATTTCAATGGGGATGACTATTAAATGTATTTAAACGTCAACCATTTACACTTACGGCCCTTTCCCACTTATAAGTCAGTGAAATCACCACATTTATGGAATCACAACCCCATTGAAATAACCATAGAATAGCAATTTATCACTGGTATTTTGGGCTTTGACTGTACAATAATATCTCAATGCATTTAATAAACACACCTTGTATACATATGTATATATATATGTATATTATATATATATACATATTAGGGAACCAGGGTTGATAACCACTTGTCTTTTTGGATACCTCTGGAAGTGCTGGCTTTGGTTGAAAATGGTGTCCGGACGCCACGCCGATTCGTGACCTCATCATCGCACTTGTCAGCGCGCGGATGATCCGGCCAGAACACTCTGAGGCCAGGCTGATTTTGCGGCAATGAAGATTCTGATTGAATTGGTTTAAGGGAAAATTTACAAGAAACCATAGATTTTCCTGTTAAATATGGGTCTTTCCTGTAGATTTTCCCTTAAACCAATCCATTGAGATTCGTTCCGCTTCGGGCACAGCGCTCACAGATCTGGAAGCAGATTTCCACAATTTGATGTGGCCTATCCGCTTGAACACCATCATCGTTTCAGCACAGTCGGCACTACGGGGAGGCGCAGGTGACCTACATGCAGCCCCTCCTTGGCTGAATGTGACCCAGTGTCCCTTGCTAATGGGTAACATTTGGCCCAGTGAGAGTCCGTTTTCCTCTGAGAGTATCTCAGTATAATATATTTTAAATATTCATATATATGGTCAACGCCATAATTTAGAACGGAAGTTGAGGAGTACGAAAGTACGGTAAGTTTCCGTTCCCTCTGGTTCCATAATTTCCGAATTTCCCCAGAAAACGTGGTAAACAAAAGAGTCTATATTTACTCCTACTTTTGTGATTGTTCTACAATTCTTGTTGGTGTCTGGTGGTGGTCCATAATTATTGTGTTGTCCCCTGTGCTTACTACCTTTACCAACTCTGTTCTATGATTCCGTGTTCTATAATTCTATTTTGCCGGGGGTCACCGCAAGATGAAATTTGCATATGAGAACCTAATATGATATAGTGAGTTCACGGGATTTAATGGGACTTTATGATATGATACAACATGATATAATATCATAACATGTACCCAAAAAACAAAATTAACCATAGAACACTCACATTCATTATAGGAGAGACCAAAGTGTTTCGCAAAACCTTCTCAAAGATCAGTACAACAGTACTGTGTTTTACCGTACTTTGTACTCCATATTCTGTTCGATAGTGTTGACACTGGTTTTATCAATAGTTACATTTGCATATTATCATGTTTTGCATGTATATATACATATATTTGTGCCATCCAATGGCAAGTATTTTTGGCAAGAGTCAGGTTTTCAAACCAAACACTGGCAGCCAGCGACACCATGTCTTGCTCCAGATATTTTTTCCTCACCAAAGGAAGTTTAGTTAGAAAACTTCCGGGTTACAGACGCATGATCATGGGTCTTCCAAGGATTGCCAAAATTGATCGCAGTTTGGCAAAAATGATAAAGAGCCATGCAGTTTCGATGTTCCAAGTATTCTTGATACCTCTACATTTACTGAATTTATACATAAAAAATCATTTATTTATTTATTTACATACGCATTTGCAGAAACAACGAGATACATATACATGGTACATGTCATGTTATTTGTGATGTTGCCTTTCATATGCCTTTCATTTTGCCAAACTCAGTTCCCACAGGCAGCGCTTGGAACAGCGTGAAAAGGCAGTGTCAGAGCCGCAAAAGGGGGGTTGCGTGATGGGAGTTGATGGTTTACCAGCAGTTTTAGGATTAAATTTATAGGTATTTATAGTGAATGATGGGTTTTCAATGGAATATGTTTAGATTTCTGTTGATCTAAGATCCATTGCCAGACTCTGGTTTCGGTTTTGTAAATATGGGCCAGCTCCCAAACTTCCTGGTTGATGACTAGAATGGGGTTGTTCAATATAGATAGTGTACCGGGCACCGGAAGATCTGAAGAAAAGAACCGCAAATCTGAAGATCAAAATGAGATGTCTATGGATGATTGGCACTCCGCAAGTGCGCCATGTTTTGACACCGTGGCACGTCTGTCACTCAAGGGGCCCCTAGTTTTTGGGCCCATAGGATTCGGCCATCAAACCTGAACATGTGATTCGAACTGAAGCATGCAACTGAACACACCAATACAAATATCCTCTCAGTTCGAAATCATCGAATTATATCCACGCCAAAAGTTCTGGAAAAAGGATCTTCACACCACTCTTCCAAAGTGTTGGCTATGTTGGCTTTCTGTACAGCTGCCAATCTTCGCAGTCTGGCCTGCTTTCTTGCAGATACAAAATCATTCTCGAATTTCAGGATCCAACTTTTACGACTATGGTAGAGTGCTATTGTCCTCATAGAATCAGTCGTATACTTGGTTAAGGAATCCGCTAGATTCAAATCACTTGGAACCCAGGCTGGATGACAATTTGATGTTTCATCCATGCCCTGACTTGCAGACAAAATGTCTACTGATGACTTGGCATTCTCCATTGATAGACCTGGAGTTTCTGTCCCAGTTAAAGCATCATAACAACCTCTACTGTCCATGATTACAAAACTGAGACACTGTGCAGCCAATTCGTATGCATTATCTCTCATCAAAGGCATTCCATACATAATGCTCCAGAGAAGTCTTGCCTTCCACCCTTTGTCCTCAGCTTCGGCAATGCTCTGGGCTTCGCTCGAATTGCTACCAGCTGCCACTCTTCTCAACTTCCATGACCGCCAGTCCAAGAGACTTACAGGTGCTTCACGATTTTGAATTATTTCTGGAGTGGACATACCTATGATTAAACCACCAGTGGATTCATTGTTTGGTCGATTTTTGTGAGAAGCATCTCCCCAATTCAGAAAAACCACATCGCGCCATGACAGTTTCTCATGAGTTTTACGTCCATAATTGAAAGAATGAAAAACAATGTCCTCCTTCGCCGTCTTCCGGAGATCACGCATAATGTGATTCGCTTCCTGCAGCAAACGCAAGGTGGGTTTGTTGATTTCTGAACTTGCCAAACTTATACGGGCACAATATTGTGGGGCTGATTGTAATGCCCTCCACTGTGCTTTCATCAGCAGAGCTCTTGTCTGACTGACCTCATGTGGGGTCAAAGAATCACTGGAGGATCGGCTCTTCTCGTTTTCAATAACCACTGGTTTCAAACTGTTGCAAAAATCTTCTTGACTGACATGAATGGAATATGTCATAGTTTGAGACAATTTGCAACCTGAAAACTCGAACTCACCTTGTTGCCATGGGCTCCAACGATACATGCTGCGAAAACGCTCTCGAAAATCCACCCACGCTGGATTCTGCATGTCTCCTCCAAAGAGAAAATCATCCACTTGAGATCCTAACCTTCCGCACACCACACCGTTGGAATCTTTTACATACCACATGCAACGATCTAAGGGATTTGCGATTGCTCCAATTGCCTTCAGTTTTCGATCAGCATCAAGCCAAAAGATCCTGGGGGCGTTCGTAAGGCCATAAATAGCTCCTAGTACACGTAACCATGTACCTGGTTTTACGCCCCAAGCATGTGCAATCTCTGGAACCGCTTTTGTCCATATCATACGTCCTTCTTCCTGATTGTCCGCCTGCAAAAATGCGGATTTTGCATCTGCGGACTCCATAGTATGCTGATCCAACGCTATTGACTGTAACAAAATATGTTTGCCTAATCTTGATATAGTGGGACTTGAAGTTTTCAGCACGGGTCTCCCAGTTTTCTCATTCTTCTTGACAAGATCTGGATGACGAAATCCAATCATGACTACTCGTGCTTTTGCCTTCCTATCACCACTTGCCACTAGCTGTTGCTACATGAGGACCTGGACCTTTAGGAGGTTCTGGTGGATGAAGAGGTTTCCATGTAAGAACCCACCTCATAGGAATATGTCTGTCCTTGTGTCGCTCCACCAATTTCTCTTCCTCCTCTGTGATACGCCGCAAAGCCATCGACTGAATGACTTCTGACACCTCACGTGCTTTGGCCTCATCAAACAAGGATTTCTGTTCGCTGTTGAGTTGGTCGTACCTAACTTCAGTTCCTTTTCTCTCTAGAACCTTCTTCACGTAAAGCGTGGAGTTTGCTACAAAAGCATTCATAGAATCTTGATCCAAGTCGAACTCAATGAACCATGCTGACTTGCCCTGATCATACTCATCTTGTAATATGGAAAGAAGTTGGTGTTCCTCATGTTTCTCGTCTGTAATCTTCTGAATCAGCAATGCAGTTTCTTGTGAATAATCATATTCCTTTCGGATTTCATTCTGAATGGCTTCTTGCACTTCTTTGTCAAGCCTTCGGTAAATTGCCAGGAAGTCTTCGGTTTTCAGCACGCCAGGTGATGTTGTGGTGACAGTGTTCTCATCCTCCATCATTTGGATCGCATGCACTGATGCACTTGGGTCTTGTCTAGGGAAAAGTTCATCTGGTGCTCGGTCTGCTACTTCAGGAAGTTCCATCATGGGTGGTAACCCTTCTCTTCTGCGATTGTTGTTCACTGACACCAGCTGATTCCATCTTCTTGTCAACTCTTTCACTTCACGTTTCTTGCGTTCCTCCGGTGAAATGTTCTCATGTTCATCTGGCATACCACTCCGTTTCGTTCCACGTCTCATTTCTTCTTGCCATTCTTCATGAGAGTCTGCAGGCGGCATAGATTCATCTTCATGGGTAGTTCTCATGGGAGGTGGAACATCTTGTGCTTCCTTGGTCACATCCACATAGCTCTTGAGAAGTCTGATCATATCTTGCTTCGGAGTGGAGGTGATCTTGGTTCCTTTGAGCATCTCCATGGTGACTTCAGCTGTTGTTGCCAATCTGAGTTGCTCTGGAGCACATCGATAGATTCTAGCTCCAAAGAGGACCCATATCACACCTTCTCTTCTATCTGGTTCAACAGTTGGCTCAATGAGGATCACCCTGCCAGGCCCGATAAATCGTGCCTCTGGGTTGTATGTCTCATCCCGTTTTCTGGCCTTCAAAGTAGCTGATCTCCAAATGCAGACATGATCACCAATCTCATACTTAAGTGCTGGTCTTGGGGCTGCATTCAACAATCTTGATGTAGTAGTTCTCGCCCGCTCTTCTCGGTTGATCTCTTCTGCCTTGTCCCGCATTCGCTGAAGATCTGCAAACACTTTGGAACCAAACATGTTCTCCTTGTTCCAGAATAGTGGATCCATCGGGTTTTCACTGGCATCAGGATCGACGCCATAGCACCATTGGATAGGAGAGAAACCCTTGCAACGATCCGTATGGTTGTGTGCATATGCTGCCAAACATCCGACAGATTCAGGTGACATATTCATGTCCTCATTTCGCAGTCTACGCATTGTCCTCTTTGCGGTATTGATCATGTCTTCAGCCACACCATTCTGCCAGTGAGCTTCTCCAGCAGTCACCACCGAACCAATACCTGCCATTTCAAGAAATTCAGGAAAAATCCCTTGTGCAAAAGACTGTTGTGAATCCATAATCACCCATTGTGGTCTTGGACGATGCATCAACCATGTGTTGCTGAAAGTGTCTATAACCTTCTGTCCACTATCAGTTCCTGTGGTGGACATTTCTCCCTTCCAAGTCATAGCAATTGCCATGAAATGAGTTGCCACACATACAAACAGAATATATCGAGCCTTCTGACGTTGAGCTGGGAACGACAAGTCGAAAGCATCCATTGCAACGAATTGCCATGGTCTGGCACAATCTCCTAGGCTCCTAGGAATGATTTTCTGACTACCTCTGAGACTTTCAGTGCAGGATTGGCATTTCAGGTTTCTAGCTTCCTCAATCACCCATGGAGGTAGTCTACGATCTTTACAAAGTCTGGCCAAATTCTTATTCGTGGGATGCCCTGCTGCTCTGTGAAGTTTGTGCAACATCGATCTTGCTTGCTCTCTCTTTTCTGCTGTGACTTGTTCTTGTAGATCTTGTGGCTGTGGTTCATCCATTCGATCGAGCCCTTCATCTTGCAGATCGGTTGGATAGTGGTCTTGAAACTTGTGACATGTCTCGACTGCATCTGCAAACTGTGCATCTGTCTGATTTCGCTGGTATGCATGCTGCACAAGTTCTGCTGATGAAACGTGATGCCACTGCTTCTTCCAAATCTGTACCACTCTCTGCACCATTCGTTGTGGATAAAATGCTGTATTATGTACGGCACTAGTACCCATACCAATAACCTGTCGGTGAGAATGTGTACCATCGCATGTCATAGTTGCTGAGATAGAGAAGTCATAGTCAGCGGTCATAACAAGCCAAGGTTTGTTGATCAATGTACCCTGTGAATCCTTCAAACCAAACATACAACCATGTATTTCGGCAAAATATATAGGTTGTCCATGAACTTGCATCAACCACTTTTTAAAATCACGCCATTCCTTCAAATTCCAACCCTTCACTGCTAACTTCGGCCATTCCATGTAGATATGCACTTTTCCAGGGTTTCTACTGTATGCTGCCTTAAAAATTCGGATCAAATGCCGCACTTCCCTCCGGGTTCGCATGAACTTCTTTTGCCACTCTAATCGTTGCTCCACAGTCCGTTGATTCAAGTTCTGAATTGATGTGACTGCTGTGCATTTCGGCGAACCCCAAACACGAGTAGGTTTGCATCTAGGAATTTGTTTGATCATCTCTTCAACTTTTGTTCTGTTTCCTACATCAAAACCAGATTCCCAATTCCACCGTGTTGCACTGAAGCCTTGTCGTTGTGCTTCTTTTGAAAGAGTAGATTGGGGACTACAGCAAATCTCCCATAAATGTTCAGTCTCTACAGTTCCTTTCAACTCACGAAATGCCTGCGAAGGTTCGAAAATGGTATAGTTCTCCGCAGTGCTGGACACAAGTAAAGACTTTACCACAGGATTGAGAAGCCTTTGCTGACTTTCTTCCCATTCATGCTCTTCTACTTCTGTTTCTCCTCCTTCTTCTCGGCTTGCACTGCTTCGAAGGATTCTTCTGAGTCCACCGGAATTTCCTCCACGGACTCCACTGGCCTTGTCTTCTTCTTGGTCATGGCCTTCGAAGCGGACTTGCTTGGACGAGTTGTGACTTTCTGAGGCCACCACTTTGATCATGTTCTTGACAGTGTTGCCCTGAAGATCCGAGGGTTGCCATCCTGCTGCTCGAAGGCGCTCCAGCGCTTCCGTCACATTGGGTGCATGATCCACCTTGCACTGGGTTGCTGGTGCATTGATCGCCGGAGTATATGCCAGGCGTAGGTTGCATCTTTTGCATTCCTGCCACTGGCCCCACTTGTTGTTGCCGATGACCTCCACATGGCTGCCCATACAGGGCCATTGAGTCTCCAGCATCCTTGGATCTGAGCCCCAGGTAGGTGTCATCCTCCTTGTCTCGTCGAACTGCACTGCCACTTTGCTCTTTGCCTTGGCCTTTGCCTTTCCCTGAGGATAACCCAGGGTGACTCCATCGTCTTTCTTGGTCTCCTCCTCCAACACCTCTTTCACTGCTGCCTTGATCAACTCTTTGATCTCCGTGTTGTTGCTGCTGGCTGCCATGTTCAAGTAAAGGAGCAGGATTTGGTGAAGACAAGGACGGAGATGTGGGAGAACTGCTAAAAGCTTTGTTGCAAACATGGGACGGATTCACTAAAAAGGACCACTCTTCCGCATTCACTGCCAAGTGTTTCTGTTTGACTGACACTGATACATCTGTCTCATTGTCTGTTCCACCAAGCACAAACAAATCGCAAAACTCATCCTGACTCTGCACATGCTGTTCTAGACATCTATCCGCTGAATCATGCCAAGACTGTTCTGTACACATTGGAAAATTATTTGGTTGCACTGCCGACATTTCCAAAACAACGTCTGCTGCAAAAACAACACTTGTTGGCTCCGCTTGACACATGTAGTGAACGGCTTCTGTAGGTATATCTTTTGCTAAATCCAACAGAGCATGACCTTTGCTATTGATTGCTAAAACTCTTGGACATCCTGCAACTTTAGCATGAGAATTAGAACAGTTCAAAATCACGTTCAATTGTCTGAGCTCTCGCATGCCGATCAAAACAGGAACATTGGGAGAAGGCAATGCATAAATCTGCAGTGTTACATTACCCATCTTGACTTGTACTCTATATAGTGCTTGACCCCAACGCCCAGATCCATACCGAAAGTATGGTCGATCAGCTTCCACAATGGTCACCTCAAGGTCTGGTCTAGCCTTTGCTAGTCCCTGCAAAAGGTCTTGAACTGCTTCCTTACCTCCTGCAGTGACCGTGGCTCCTGTGTCAACTACGCCGACTGTCCCACCTGCTTCAGTGGGTGGAGATGAAGAAAGAGAGGTAGATGGCCTCCGGGATCGATGCATCTCGTTGGCATAAATCTGAAAACCATCATCCTCCAGAGCCAGCATTCCTGACTCGTACGTGTCATGATACCAGTTGTTTTTTCCAGACTGGTATTTGCCAAAAGATTTCTGATTCCCTTTGGAAGCCCACATGACTGGCGATGGCGATGTGCCACCCTTGCCTTTCGGATTCTTGCCCTTGCCTTTGCCGTTCTGGCCCTTCATGTATGTGCTAGTTGGTTTTGAAGTGGAACCTCTGGCTCCTGCATTGGGTGGATGCCATCCTCGTTCACGACGAGATTGCGCAACAGCCTGTCTTGCCTGTTGCAGGTTCCGCTGATTGTCAACCATCATAGCTTGCAAACCATCTTGTTCTTCTTGAAGTTGAGCAAGCAAAGCTGCTTTCTCTGGATCTTGTTCGCCACCATCTTCTTCATCATTTTCCGCTACCTCTGGCTCTTCAGCCCATTCTTCTTCTTGGTAATATCCTTGTTGCCAAACTGAATCTACATTCCAGGCTTCTGTCTGGTACTGGTCATACTCATTCTCCCAGTCATCATAGCCATAGGTCATGTCCATGTCATCGGCCCACGCTGCATAGATGCTCTTAGAAGAACCCTTGCCCTTAGCATGGGGATACCGATCCCGATCTTCATGAAGTGTCAAGAGCGCAGTCCTGATTGCATCATAGCCCAATTTGTTCTGGGTTGATGCTTTCACCAATGCTTTGTCGACATCAGTGTTTGACGTCATCTCCAAGACCATCCAGCCCCTGATGATGTCCAAGGCTGCCAAAGGTATCAATCCTTTGTCCATCAACCTCTCAATCGGAGAAGGTTTCGATGGTGGTGCACTGCTACGACTTGCACTTTGTTCATGGGAACTCTTCCGGGAACCTTGACGTGAACCTGGACTGACTGTGGTTGCTGATTTCCGGGATGCACGATCTTCTTCTTCTTCATCTTCATGATCATCTTCTGCCATTTGCTCTGGAATATAGAAGCTCTGATCTGGACCCATGCCGCAGAACACACGCAACTCAGCTTCATCTGTGTCATACTTAGTGAAGTCCAAAGCTTTCTCACGCAACAATCGCTGAAGAGCTCGCCACATGCCATCATGAGCATGATCTTCTCGCACTAGAAATTGTGGAATTGACTCACCATGTCTACGACTAAGTTTCCTGTAGTACAAACTAAGTTTGGCACCAGCGTCAGGAATCGGTTGTCTATTCATAGGTGAACTTTCCAGGAAGGCGATCAGCTTCTGAATGCCGTTCTCATCCGTAAATTCACTCGGCTCCAGCTTATACATAAGGGTTTTGAGTGCAGGATAATCTGAATCTAGCATTCTACGAATCAACCGCGCTGCTGCATATGGCCTATCTGTCGTTTTAGTGGCTGCAAAATACCACTTAACCTCTTGAATATAATGGTGGAATGTTTCTGGTTTGCCATCCCATATGGGCACACGATTCCCGGCTTTTTCACTCTCATCAGACCCTTTCATGGCCCGGCCTTCCAGAAAAAAGGCCTTGTCAAAGATCCCAGCAGAGCGCGCAGCGACTGGATCCACCAGCTCCGCGGCACCAATGTACCGGGCACCGGAAGATCTGAAGAAAAGAACCGCAAATCTGAAGATCAAAATGAGATGTCTATGGATGATTGGCACTCCGCAAGTGCGCCATGTTTTGACACCGTGGCACGTCTGTCACTCAAGGGGCCCCTAGTTTTTGGGCCCATAGGATTCGGCCATCAAACCTGAACATGTGATTCGAACTGAAGCATGCAACTGAACACAGATAGTGTCCTTCCACTTTGAAACCCCATCAACCAACGCTTGGTTTGGGGATCTTCCATGGTTTTTTCACACTGTTGATTTCTGTTCAAACATGCACCAAACTATTTTTGGTTGGAGTTTGGAGTGAGGATTTAAAGAAGAATCTGGGTCAACCTTTGAAATATATGTTTTAACTTCCAATCATAGGGGTTATATAATGTTAGTTACTCTTGTTTTTCCATTTTGGTCATTTTGGTCCTCCAGTTCTGCAGTCCCATCAACTAAGTAATGATGACTGAACCACCCTTTTTTGGTTGGTTAAACCACCTTTTTTTCACATTTTTCTGGTTTAAAAGCCGCGAATCCTGGTTTACCAAGATTCACCAAGGCTAAGACGCCGAGCTCGCCAACACGCACCTTGGATATCAACCGGGCGCGCCGTGGGATTGATCAACCAGTGATCAACTAGATGATTTTCCCAGCTATAAATCTCAATTTATAGATATTTACTCTATAGGTCTATCGCGGTTACTTTGTTTGCGAAAGATATTTACAGGGATAGCTTTCTAGATGTATATATATATATATACACAATGTGGTGCCCTAGTTCAGAATCGCTAAGTTGGTGCAAATAACTCCAACTTTCATGTTTGGGTTGATGAGGTAGATATATCGAAGTAGTTACTTTGGTTTTTAAACCAACAAACATCACTGGGGGGGCACCACCTTGTGAAATCAATTGGGATTTCTCGCCAAAAGTGAGAGAAAACATTGATGCGCATGGATTTTGAATGGAATAAACATGAATAATCAACTAAAGCAACTATGAAGTTCATGGATTCATCACCCAAAATTGGGAAAAGATTTGTTTTTAGTGGATGTTCACAATTTAATCAAGCAAAATGGGGGACATTGAGAGCTAGAAACCAACTTTAGGAGAATTCTCCAACAAAATTTGCGATTTGTTGTGTTTTCTTTGTTGGAGACTTGACAATCAAACAAAGGGGATTTCACCGAACGAGAATACGCATGGGGGATTGGCTCAGCAAGTTGAATTTGGTCAATTTTAAACATGTATTTGGTTTGCGGATTGGAACAAAAAACACATTGTGATTTTGAAGAATTTCAGATCCTTCTTCCGAAAACTGTTTTTTTTGCCAAATTTTATATATTAATGAAAGATAAACAAAGGTTTGCAATCTCAAGTCCGTTCAATTTCATCTCCACCTGTTTTGGGCAATATGTCCAAACCTACAGCTGTTTGCAACATGATTCAACTTGGATGTGTGTTCCAGTTGGTAAGTGAATCTTGCAGAATCAATAACCCACATTTAATCCATGATAAATCCTTTGAAACATACATGGGACATGTCATCTATCTCTGGATTTGCCAGATGGTTATTCTTGAGGGACATGTTATTAGCAAAAGATAATAATATAGCCTAAGAATAACCATCATCTAATTAACATGACAGCCATTTATTTAACATAATAGCCTTCATAACATCTTAACATGTTAAGTTCCTTCGGCCATGTTATTAGCCATAAAAAAAGAGCCTTCGGAACTTCTGGAACGCAGCCGAGCTGATTCTCGGGGCCAACGTTTTTTTTTGCGCCCGGGTGGCTAGTTCGTTACATCTGGAAATACTGGGAAGAAACAGTATAGTACTAAAAAACCTGGTTATAGTAATACTAGAAATGCTGGTTATATCCCGTGGTACTCTAAATCCATCATTTACAGTAATTGAGCCATGAAAACAACAACTGGTTGGTGGTTTGGAACATGAATATGTTTTTTCCATTCAGTTGGGAATTTCAGAATCCCAGCTGACTTTCATATTTTTCAGAGGGGTAGGTATACCCCCAACCAGACGTGCCAACACCGCGCAGAAATGTCAACCGGTAGGTGCTATGCCTGGCCTGTCAGTATGGAGATGAAAGCCAGGTATCCGTTGCAGTTTGATTCAGTTTGGTTTCGTACATTGGCTTATCCAAACATGGGTTAACCCCCCTAAAAGGTTATCCACTTTTTGGGGACCCTTCCTTAAAGAGATTGAAGATCTAAAATTGGGTACCCTATTTTTACCCCAAAGATTTGTTTGAAAATAGGGTACCCTTCCTTTAAAAAAGATATATCATCGAATTTCAGGATACCTTATTTTCCGACAAACCCATATATGTGCCATGGTCATTCTCTGGAGGATGGCCATATGACCCTTAAAACGGGAATGAACACAATGGCCAACAAAAGGATTCCCAACAATGGATGACCATCACCCATATATATATATATACTGGCTGTTGGTTGGAAGGGAGCTAAGGAGCCAGGGGTACCCATATAGCCTCATATAGCCCTTTAAAGGGGGAGCTAAGGAGCTACCAGGAGGGTTCTAACCAAATGCTAGTATATTATATATTTTTTCCCGCTTTCATGGCAAGTAAACTTAAATGAAGCCAGCTCCACATGGTTGTTCCTATTCACAAGTCTCCAGCTCACTTGCACCTTTGTGAGACATACGCACGCACAAATTTGTCTGCACTGCAAGAAAAAAATATTCGCGGCCGCTCTTACTGTGCCATACATGGCAATACATGCGCGCTGGCTTGCTGTAACATCTGGACGAAGTTTAGGTGATAAAGGACATTCAACTTTGGCAATAGGGGCCCCACATAGCCCAAGCCACTTTAGTCATGTGAGCCTTGTTGCTTAGGCATAGACCGAGAAGAACGGCATCGCAACGCCGCAATGACAAGCAAGCAAACCCACGCGCGAAACACTGTGCTTCAGGTCCTTGGAATCACTATAGTAGTTCCAGCCAGGCTACTTCAACCCTATGTGCCAATCTTGTCCCTCGCCCGCTGTTGCAGGCAACAGGTTGCTTGGCTACACACTTCGCTACAGCAAGCATTTTGTGGCTGTTAGCAACCAACTACATACTTGGCACAAAAACATTCAGGCTTTATAGGAAATAGACATGTTTTTCATTGCGGTTGCCATGCGCACTCCCAAGGCGCATCAAGTATGACAAACATGCGCCTTTTCCAGATGGCCTCAGAAGTGGCGGGCATGCCCAGTTTGCGCCATTTCTTTGTTTGAGGGAGGAACTCGTTTGTCACGCGATGTTTGGGCCTGCTTTGTGCGGGTTCAACAAGAATACCGAGACCCACGATTTCAGCTGAAATGTTCGATTCAGCGGCAATTGGTTTCCCTTTCGGAAAGGTTCAAAAGGCTTGCGTACGATTTAACAAAGGAACCCAAGGATGAGGGAAAGGCAGATGGCCATTATCGATCCGATTTGGAATTCTAAAACCAACAAATTTCAATATATTGATGTGTGGGTGTGTTGCCAGGTGTTTTTCTCACTAAGGCTTGTTTTGGGATGGTGGACATGAGTAACAAACCCACTTAGTCCCCGGGGCGAAAACACCACAAAAGGTAGAATTCCTGAGGCGACTTCCTGCCGTTGCTACATGCAATATCATGCAATCAAATTCAACTCTGCAAAACATTTGCTTGGTATTTTCTCATTGATTTTTGCATGTTCCAAAATTTGGCAGAGCAAATGACCAAGTTGGGAAACCCAAAGATCTTTGACCAGTTCAAACGTTGTCCATCATCCCCGCTTGGCAAGCGATAGCCACTTGTGTTTTTTTTAACGAAATTCACAGGTACTGGTAAAATCTACACATGGCAAGTGAGATGTGTTTTGTTTATGTTTGTCAATCTGCGGTTTGTTGCGTTTCTTCGTTGTATTTTCGCACGGTTTCATGCCGATCTATAGCAAAACTTAATGGATTCCACGTATTCAAACATCCACCTGCCAAGTCTCGAAATAGATGGACCACTAGGTTCCGCCTAAAGACGAGTTGCTGAGGCAGAGAAACGACAAAAATTGCAAGAAAGGAAGATGAAAGAGGAGACGGGACGCCCAGGTACACGCTCCAAAATATGATCCCAGTACACAGCTCAGGATTGATTAAATTTTGTTTTATGGATATTTAGGGTAAATCATTTTATATTTTGATGTGGCTTCAAAATAAATTTGTGTTGGTTATAGTTCAAAGAAAATAAGGTGGATCTAAATAGGTCAAATTGAAACCAAACAAACATAACTGTGGACCCATTTTTCGCACAGATCATTCTCTCAAAACCTGGGGAAGCCTTGGTTTGATAGTTTGACAGATATGTCTTGCCATGCGAGTTGAAAACATCGTCAATATATGTCAATATTGTAAAGTGTTAGACAAATCCATTATTTTGGAGTTAATATCAATGATTTATTTATTTACAAATTAATATCCATAGATCTCACATTGTTCAAACCCAAATACCGCTGTTAATCCCAAAGATTTCCTGTTTTTTTCCCGAGAGCGTCTGAGCGCAGGGTTCTTCCAATAGTGGGGGTCTGTAAAACATCTTCTCATCTTCACATCTCATCTTCACATCCTCTCATCTTCACATCTCATCTTCACATCCTCTCATCTTCACATCTTTTCATCTTTACATCTTCTCATCTTCATCATCTTCTTCACATCCTCTCATCTTCACATCCTCTCATCTTCACATCCTCTCATCTTCACATCCTCTCATCTTCACATCCTCTCATCTTCACATCCTCTCATCTTCACATCTGCTCATCTTCACACCTTCCCATCTTCACATCTGCTCATCTTCACACCTTCCCATCTTCACACCTTCTTATCTTCACATCTGCTCATCTTCACATCTGCTCATCTTCACACCTTCCCATCTTCACATCTGCTCATCTTCACACCTTCCCATCTTCACATCTTCCCATCTTCACACCTTCTCATCTTCACATCTGCTCATCTTCACATCTGCTCATTCATCACATCTGCTCATCTTCACACCTTCCCATCTTCACATCTGCTCATCTTCACATCTGCTCATCTTCACACCTTCCCATCTTCACATCTTCTCATCTTCACATCTGCTCATCTTCACATCTTCTCATCTTCACATCTGTTCATCTTCACATCTGCTCATCTTCACATCTGCTCATCTTCACATCTTCTTATCTTCACACCTGCTCATCTTCACATCTGCTCATCTTCACATTTGCTCATCTTCACACCTTCCCATCTTCTCATCTTCACATCTGCTCATCTTCACATCTGCTCATCTTCACATCTGCTCATGTTCACATCTGCTCATCTTCACATCTTCTTATCTTCACACCTGCTCACCTTCTCTCTCATGCCTTCTTTTTATCTTTCTCTCTTAAGGCCGAGGGTGGTGCCGGCGGCGAGTCACGAAACGTCAACCCTTTCGCACGAAATGAGGGTCGATCGTCAAAAACTGAAGAAAAATTGCGATTTTACTTGTGCTAAAGCAACCCTTTCGCACGAAATGAGGGTCGATCGTCAAAAACTGAGGAAAAATTGCGATTTTACTTGTCCCGGAGCAACCCTTTCGCACGAAATGAGAGTCGATCGTCAAAAACTGAGGAAAAATTGCGATTTTACTTGTCCCGGAGCAACCCTTTCGCACGAAATGAGGGTCGATCGTCAAAAACTGAGGAAAAATTGCGATTTTACTTGCCCCCGGAGCAACCCTTTCGCACGAAATGAGGGTCGATTGTCAAAAACTGAGGAAAAATTGCGATTTTACTTGTGCCGGACTTGTCTGTGTGTAAAAGCGTCTGTGTGTAAAAGCGTCTGTGTGTAAAAGCGTCTGTGTAAAAAAGCGTCTGTGTGTGTAAAAGCGTCTGTGTGTAAAAGCGTCTGTGTGTAAAAAAGCGTCTGTGTGTAAAAGCGTCTGTGTGTCAAAGCGTCTGTGTGCAAAAGCGTTTGTGTGTAAAAGTGTCTGTGTGTAAAAGCGTCTGTGTGTAAAAGCGTTTGTGTGTAAAAGTGTCTGTGTGTAAAAGCGTCTGTGTGTAAAAGCTTCTGTGTGTAAAAGCGTCTCTGTGTGTAAAAGTCTCTGTGTGTAAAAGCGTCTGTGTGTAAAAGCGTCTGTGTGTCAAAGCGTCTGTGTGTAAAAGCGTCTGTGTGTAAAAGTGTTTGTGTGTAAAAGTGTTTGTGTAAAAGCGTTTGTGTGTAAAAGCCTCTGTGTGTAAATGTGTTTGTGTGTCAAAGCGTCTGTGTGTAAAAAGCGTCTGTGTGTAAAAAGTGTCTGTGTGTAAAAGCGTCTGTGTGTAAATGTGTTTGTGTGTCAAAGCGTCTGTGTGTAAAAAGTGTCTGTGTGTAAAAAGCGTCTGTGTGTAAAAGTGTCTGTGTGTAAAGGCGTCTGTGTGTAAAAGTGTCTGTGTGTAAAGGCGTCTGTGTGTAAAAGGGTCTGTGTGTAAAAGCGTCTGTGTGTAAAAGCGTCTGTGTGTCAAAGCGTTTGTGTGTAAAAAGCGTCTGTGTGTAAAAAGCGTCTGTGTGTAAAAGTGTTTGTGTGTAACAGCGTTTCTGTGTAAAAGTGCCTGTGTGTAAAAGCGTCTATGTGTAAAAGCTTCTGTGTGTAAAAGCAGCTCCTGTGTAAAAGCAGCTCCTGTGTGTAAAAGGGTCTGTGTGTAAAAGTGTCTGTGTGTAAACGTGTCTGTGTGTAAAAGTGTCTGTGTAGAAGCGTCTGTGTGTAAAAGCTTCTGTATGTAAAAGCTTCTGTCTGTAAAAGCTTCTGTGTGTAAAAGCTTCTGTGGGTAAAAGCTTTGTGTGTAAAAGGTCTGTGTAAAAGCGTCTGTGTGTAAAAGTGTTTGCGATGCAAACTATTGTCTTGCACTTCTCACTATTTTGTCTTGATACTCCTCTTCTCGACTGCCTATAACACAGCTTTCATATACCGTTTCTAAAATTGCATCTCCATACTAACAAGAGAAGACCCTGCTCCTCTACGCTCTCGGGCCATCCGTCGTCTAGTTTCGGAACAAGCCCCGAGATGGGACTACCTCCAGATGCACAGCATCCATCGGGCCAAGTCGCCGCAGGCTGGAGCACAGGGCCATGTGAGGTGTACAACCAGAAGGAGAACCAGAAAATTTATTGGATTATAATGAAATATAGCGTAACTAGTTAATGGGATTTATTAATGTGGGATAGTATGACAAACTCATGGGATTCGACAAAACTGGCTTGAGGCGAACTCGTGGATTTGAATTGAAGACTGAAGGATGTGAAGGAAACTGTGCAAGAGTTTCTGCAGCAAAACTTGGCGAGAAACTGTTTGCATCCATTGTTTCGCAGAGTGCCGCCTTCCCTGCTGAGCCTCGGCCCGGCTTTTCCCATCACCGTGATGTCAAAGCTGCTTCGGTTCAACTGGTTCCCGACACAAAGCCTAGAGGGACGTCATGCCTCGCACTTCAGAAGCCCTGCCCAAGACGGGCGCAACCAACGCTTTTCAGATGTTCCTGCGCGAGCAGCGACTTTCGCCGAAAGAAGGGTCTTTGGAGTGGAAAGCCATGGATTCGAAGGTGCCTGTGCTTGCAATCTGGAAAGCCATGGAGAGAGAGAGAAGAACAAGGAACTCTGGCAGGCTCTCTGTTTTGCAGCCGAAGACTCCGAGCACAAGTCATTTATCTGACTTGGAATCAAAACTTGAGACAGCCATCATATAGTTACAGCCTTGACACTTACGGCCGCAATTTCCGTAATCTCCAGATGTTTCAACAGCTTACTTTTCATCAAAAAAATGGCCAGCACATGATTTTGGAGCGATCTCAGACCATAGTTATTATTCTTGACAAGCTGTTGCTAAAGATTTCCCGAGGGTTTGCTCTGGCATGTCCACCTCCAAACCCTGACGAGGCACTTCCAGCCTGATTTCTTATTCCCGGGGGTTTGGTCTGGCATGTCCACCGACGAAGTACTTTCAGCCTGATTTCTTCTTCCGGGGCGTTTGCAGTAGCATGTCCACCTCCAAACCCCGCCAAACCACTTTTAGCCTCATTTCTTCTTCCCGAGGGTTTGCTCTGATATGTCCACCTCCAAACCCCGACGAAGCACTTCTAGCCTGATTTCTTCTTCCCGGGGGTTTGGTTTGGCATGTCCACCTCCAATCCCCGACCAAGCATTTCCAGCCTGATTTCTTCTTCCCGGGGGTTTGCCCTGGCTTGTCCACCTCCAAACCCGGCCAAACCACTTTTAGCCTTATTTCTTCTTCCCGGGGGTTTGCTCTGGCATGTCCACCCTCCAAACCCGGCCAAGCCACTTTTGGCATCATTTCTTCTTCCTGGGGGTTTGCTCTGGCATGTCCACCCTCCAAACCCGGCCAAGCCACGTTTAGCATCATTTCTTCTTCTGGGGGTTTGCTCTGGCATGTCCACCCTCCAAACCCCGACGGAGCACTTTCAGCCTGATTTCTTCTGGGGGTTTTGTCTGGCATGTCCACCTTCCCAGGCTGGAAATCACGCGAAAGCATACACTTCCAGTTGTTTTACAGAAACCCCGCTGAAGCACTTTCAATCTGCTTCCTTCTCCCAGGAAGTTTGAAATAGCTCCCTACCTTCCCAGATTTTGGAAACCTCTCCGTCCTATATATGCTTAGAACCAGATTACGGATTACATCTCGGATTACGGATTCGACTCTTTAGGGCTTCTCATACGGATTCCGGGATTAAGGTAACATGGCTTTGTCTGAAAATGCGGTATACCAGGGTGATCAACCATGAAAATTACGACATGTTCAGAACAGTTTTTGTGTTGGTGAGAATTTGAACACTGATACCCACATAATGTGGGTTGATATGGTAAAATTGTGTTTAACTATGCTAGCATTTGGGTTCAAAAGGTGGATATATTTCCAGTTTGATAGGTAACAATCCAACTGGTGCCTGGTGCTGTGAGGTGCTTTATCTTTGGCACATGAACCACTAAGACTACCCCTGTTGGTTCCATGTTCTGGTGGGTCACCATACCTGGTTGATTGGGGATGATTGATGGTAACCTATTGTGGGAACAACTCTTAGCAAACCGTTCTCATGGGATGGAACAAGGACAATTTAGTCATGTTTTTTTAATTATATGATAAATTCATTTGCTCAATTAGGCGCTTAACACCAAAATAGTAAAACAGTATGGACGCTGGTGCAGCTCTCCATCAGTAAACTTAAGTTGACCTATCATATCGTTGGTTTGATTCCTATTATATTCCCATTTGTCGTGAGTTGACAAACACCATCATCCAATTCAAGTTGGTTTGACCTGGAAATTGGTTGCTAAGGGCATGTTTTTGGATGGGCAAAACGGCATGTTTAAATGGTTCACATACTGCTAAATATATTCCCTATGTTATTATCATTATATCCCTGTTCTACACCCACTGCATTCCATTTTTTAGCAAATTAGCCAATGTTCCTATTATTTCATTTTTCTTATAATTCCCATATTCCCATTATATTCTACTATATGTTCATTAAATCCCATTGGTCTTGGGTTAACAATTTTGATGCCTCTCTTCAGCTGCAGGCGGACACTTCCCGCATCTCGCAACGTGGGAGGGCACAGATCTGGTGGAGTGGACTTTGAGTGTGCAACTCCAGTTCCAAGTGGATATATAACCATAGTTGTAGGGGTATATCGTGGTATATCCCAGCTGACCCATCAAGAGAGGAACAATAAAAGGCGAAGCGAAGACAAAGGAGCACCTCCTGACCCACAGGTTCCACAGGTTCAAGAACCCTTATTGCCAGTCATGGGTCTATGCAAAGATGAAACACAGGAAAATGTTCACTATGGAATAGAAAAGACGATTTCTGTGACCAGGGATAGGTTTTTCTGGAATGATACAGGCCTACCCGTCGGCACAGCAATGAAAGCCCTGAAGATCCCAATAGATCAGTCATTGGCAGAGTGGAATAATCAATTCTTGCTCGTGGCTACAACAACATGTATAACATGTCTTCTAGAGGCAGGCATTCCTCCATGTTTTTGGATGCAGTTTTTAACATTTTCTAGCCATGGTTATCATATATTATTCAGTTGCAACCTCAATTGCACCCCCAAGGCCCCAAGTACCAATGACTGTGGTGTTCCTACATTTTGCCAAACCATCTGGATACAATTGTGCAGAATTTCTCCTGCAGATTTAACCTGGAAACGTGACATGAAAACACAACATGATATTATGTCATTTTGTTTCTGGCATTCTATTTGGCATCTATTCTGACATTGTTTTCTGGCATTCTATCTGGCATCTATTCTGACATTTTTGTTGGTAACGATGATGTACTCCCTCAAGGTGTTGGTTTCCACACAGGAAGCCTTGCAGAAGAAGTTAGACTTTATACAGGCTGCTATGCTGGTGTTTGTGGTGTAGATGAATTTTATTTCCTAATGTTCAGAGGGTGGTACCCCCCAGTTATACGTTGTTTTTTCATCCCCATTAAGTATATCTACACATACCCTACATATTGGAGTTATGGTCAGGGAATGTAAGCAGTAACAATCTGCTTACTGACGGCGAGAAAACCTATTGTTTGATATTTGTTGAAATACAACTCAACCAATATAAACTTAGTAAGCAGACAAGTGTACTGTGGTACATTTGGTAAAATTAAGAATTGTTTTACTGTTTCAAGTTCTTTTTTTTCCGAAAAATACTTGAATAAAGATGAATATATGCACTATAGTAATAAGTATATTAAATATAGTCATGTACATATATATATAATATAATAATATACATACATATTTATTTAACAAAGGATGTATATGAATGATATACAATGGTATACAATGATAAGCATGATGATCTAGTGCCGACATCCCCACAGCTGCCTACTTGAGTCACTTGAGCCATGACCTGCTTAAGTGATTTAAGTGCTGATGGGAAGATTAAGATACATGCAAAAGCTGGAGCTGGCAAAGTACAAGAAATTTCCATGTATTTTATCATAAATGTCTTATAATTCACAAATGTCTTATAATGCCACTAAGATTAAGATACATTTGTGAACAGCCCTTAGCTTTTCCATGGGCTCTGATTTTCTTTCTGGGCTTTTCACACTGTTGAATTGCGTGAGTGGGGAGTGTTCCGATTTGGAAATCCAACAAGTGGTGGAACAGTTTTCTTACATGTCCAAAATGTATTTCCTCGTTTTCCTCTACTCATGAATTTTGTTTCTCATTGTGTATCCTTAGCAAGCACATGTTGAAGGGGTCAAAAGCACGGCCCAAGAGTCAAAGCTGAACATTGTCGACCGACACGAACTGAATTGACTGAGACTGAGATGATTTCCCTGGTGAAACATCTTATCAAACAAGTTTTTTGTTTGTGGAATGTAATCTCAAGGCATCTCCAGAGGTAAAGGTTTCTGAAGTGACATGTTCATATGAACTGTGTGGAAAATTGTGTTAGAAAGGTTTTTAAGGTTTGGAGAAACAGTAAAAGAAAACTTGATTTTTTGACAGACACGTTGACTAAGTTGACCGATATATTGAACCTTCAAAAAATCCAAAATGTCTCTCATACATCTTAACATGTCTCCCAGACATCTTAACATGTCCCTCAGACATGTTGCCTGAAAAAATGCCAAGATGTCTCTCAATCATCCTAACATGTTTCCCAGACATCTTAACAGTCTTAACATGGCACGCAAACATCCTGCCTGAAAAAAAATGCCAAACTGTCTCTCAGATACTTTCACGTGTCTCTCAGACATCTTAACATACCTCATGATGTCTCCCACAGATTTTAACATATCTCTCAGGCATCTTGCCCGTTAAGAAAAAAAAGTCTCCCAGACATCTGAACATGTCTCTCAAACATTTTCCCTGAAAAATGCCAAGGTGTCTCCAAGACATCTTAACATGCCTCTCAGACATTTTGCCTGAAACAAAAATACAAGACACATTGCCTGAGAAAAATGCCAAGATGTCTCCCAGACATCTTAACATGTCTCCCACATATCTCTCCGACAGCTTACTTAACATGTCCCCCAGACATCTGAACATGTCTCTCAGACATCTTGCTTAGAAAAAATGCCAAGATGTCTCCCGGACATCTTAACATGTCTCCCAGACATCTTAACATGCCCCTCAGACATCTTAACATGTCTCCCAGACATCTTACCAGTACCAGAAGAAATGTGGCAAGATGTCTCTCAGACATCTTAAAATGTCTCCCAGACATCTTAACATGTCGCCCAGACATCGTGCAGTTTTTTTGTATTATCAGAAGTGGTGGAACAGTCGAAGGTGGCAAAAAATAAGTGGTGGAAACACTTTTTCCCACTAAAAATAAATGGTGGAACGCACAGAAAAATATTTGAAAAATAATATGTCTCCCAGACATGTTAAGATGTCTGGGATACATCTTACGTTGTCTGAGACACATTTTGGCATTTTTGTTCAGGCAAAATGTCCGAGAGACATGTTAAGATGTCTGGGAGACATGTTAAGATGTCTGGGAGACACCTTGGCATGATTTTCAGCCAAGGTCTCTGAGAGACATGTCAAGATGCCTGGGAGACATCTTGGGATTTTTGTCCGGCAAGATGTCTGGGAGACATGTTAACATGTCTGGGAGACATCTTGGCATTTTTTCAGGCAAGATGCCTGAGAGGCATGTTAAGATTTCTTATGCAGACACCTCGGCATTGTTTTCAGAGAGACATGTTAAGATGTCTGGGAGACATTTTTCTCGCAAGATTCTGAGAGACACGTTCAGATGTCTGGGTGACATCTTGGCCTTTTTTTCAGGCAAAATGTCTGTGAGAAATGTTAAGATATTACCTTGCCTGTGAGGCATCTTGCTTTTTGTCCAGGCAAAATGTCTGAGAGACATGTTAAGATGTCAAGGAGACAGGCCAAGATTGTTGGGATACATTTTTTTTTCAGGTAAGGTGTTTGGAGAGACATCGGGCTTCAAACTTTCAGCAATTTCCTGGAGAAACAGCCTAAAATGTTTTTGCAGACCGACTGTGGCAAACTTTTCCAAAGATAATCTACAAACTATTTTAAGATGTCCCAGACATCTTGTCTGAACAAGTGCAACATGTTTTGGGAAATGTTTTGCTCTTTCAGGTTGCCCGATTTGTTAGAAGTTTGAAGTATCAGTGACTCTACCCTGTTCTTTGCAGCACATTTCAGCGCCAACTCACTGACACATCAATCATACCTGGAAGTAAGTGGAAGCCATCAACTACATGTTTGATTGAATTTCTCAATATTCTACAAACTTTTCTTGGATAAGTTGCAGGGAAACAGAAGTTTTTGGAGCAAAGACGGTCTTGACACCAGGGAGGTGCCATCAAGGGCGAAAGAGTCATCAGCGTGTCAGGGGCTGGCAAAGGGGTCCATGAATTTCAAGAAATCACTTTAGATATCATTGATATCATCATTGGCACATATAGGAAGGCAGCCCCTCATGAAACCACCAGGGTTTGAATCTTGTACGTTGGTGTGTTTTTACTCCCAGGTAGTTTTCAACACTTATTCCTGACCAGGGTGGTTTCCACCACTTATTTTCTTCTAAAAATCAGGGCTCACGAAATTCAATATTTCACACTCCTTACACCCCTTATCCGGGGGATTGTTTCCAGCCTTCGAATCCCGCCCCAGGTCTCTACGAAGAAGCGGAGATCAAGAAGTCCGGGCCCAAGTGGCCTAAGCCAAGCACGGTGGCATGGGTGAAATCGGGATTTGGAGCAAGAAAAATAGGAGATCCATGGAGATCCTGGGCACAAAAATGCTTGGGATATTTCGTGGAATATTTCATGTGGTTTCCATAAATGGGGGTATCCAAAAATGCTTAAAATGGATGAGAACTGGGGGTTCCCTATTTCAGGCAACCACCATATAGAATGTTAATGGATGCGATACAAAGTGGGAAACCCCATGCCATAAACCTACCATTTGGGGATGGTGTCTACCACCAATAAAAAAAATGTGATATTTAGGGGACTACCATTTGTGGGTTTACCACATGTTTCGGTCTGTCTGAAAATCTAGCGTCTGTCAGTTGACTCACAGTACTTAGATGGGCCATGGAGTTAGTTATCTAGTTAGTAAATGGATTATAATTGGGATATACGGGGTTACATCCCCAGTTGCTAATCAGGAATCGCTCATCCCATGGCCTATCGAAGTACAATGTGGTGCCCCCAAGATAGCTAAGTTGGCGCAAATAACTCTAATTTCACTAGGACTTATGATGGTAGATATATTGAACTAGTTAATGGGATTATAAACCAACATTCACATCACTGGGGCACCACCTTGTAGCACATTTTGGGCTGGAGATTTGGATCGGAAATGACATATGTTTGGACATAGAAAGATATGTTTATAACATCAGAATCACAACACGAGCAGTTCCTTTTCGTGTTCCCAACATCGGAAACACAAAAATGTTTGTTTGCAAATGGGATAGGCCTAAATCTACCCTCTGAAAAAATTAACAGTTTGCTATTGAAAATGGTGATTTATAGTGGATTTACAAATTAAAAAATGTTGATTTTCAATAGTATATTGTTAACGTTTACCAGAGGGTAATGTTTTCTCATCACTTTCCCTCACTTAACATGGCCATTTCAGGGTATACCCAATCGTCCATTGAACACATGGAATGCACGGAAAATGACCCAGCGACCGGTGCGTGCGATTTTTAGTCGTTGTGGTTTATAGCCCCCACTATAGTATACTATAGACATATGTACCATAAACCCAACAGTACAACAGTTTTTGAAGTTACTTGTGCGTCAACTCAGCGATCCCAAACCTTGCACGGTTAGATGTTAAGTGTGTTGATGATAGATCCCTAAAGTAGTTATGGCTCTTAACAGTTATCACTGGCTTATAATATTACTTTAGTGATACTAATCTATTCTTCACCTTAGTTGCACCATTGTCTCCCTGTTTTTGCAGGTTGAGCCCTCATCAATCTCTCCATGTAATTCCGAATACAGTGACCCGTCAACCACCCAAAATCACCCAAATTGTCTAAACTTGTGATAACGTACTTGTGGCAATTCAACAATCATTATAAATCCCAATTTGTCTATATACATAGGTTAAACCACAAGTTTGAATCATTTTTACCCATGGTTCAATGTAAAAAATCCCCAAGTTCCATTAGCCAACACCGCTTGACCGCTTTCTCCTGCTTTTGAGGCAGCGGCTTCATGACATGCAACGTGAAAAGGCCTGGGTTTATCAAAAGCCACTTGGTTTTACTTGGTGCAGCTCCAGTAGCGGATATACGGCCACAATATGCTATACTTATAGGGCTTACATCCCAATTTCGACGGGTTTTCTTGTAGCTTTTTACCCATGGTTAGAGCCATGAAAAATCCCAACTGTGCACCCTCAGATGAAAGCAGCCAGGATGAGGGGTTTCATGCCCCGCACGTTGCTTAGGCACGTCGGCCCACTGAGAATGACACATTTTGAGAGTCCAGTGGTACCCTCTGGTAAATTAACATAGACCCCGAAAATAACCCTTTTTTTAATGGAAACTAATCTTCCAACCCCTATCTGGCAGGGTCTATGTTAATTTACTGGAGGATGTTTTTTTTGAGGAGCCATTCCCCACGCAGAGTCTTTGATGAATGAAGGTGGTCCCTTTTGCATTGTACCAATTCGACTCGAGGTCAGCAAGATGTTTTCCTACATATCCCGTAATCCCTCACGTGGCAATGGAAAAAAAACTTTTTGAATTCAGGACATGGTAAAATCATCTATAAATTGCTATAACTTGCTGGTGGTTTGGAACATTTTTTATGAATTTCCATATATTGGGAATAATCATCCCAACTGACTTTCATATTTTTCAGAGGGGTAGGTCTACCACCAACCACATAAATATGGGGTATTCTCCATCGCCAGGTTTAATTGCCGGATGGTAAAAAATGGCTGGGGGTTGGTCCCATTGACCATCCAACGTTGCGTTACACTCGTGAAGGATATGAAGGATGACAAGCTCTTTGCGGGGGAGCCATGGTTTTGGACACGACACAGAGGGTCTTTGTGGAGAGAAATGGCAGGATGTTATCCCAGAAATGTTGGCAGGTAACTACTGCAGGATCCGGTTGGGTATGGCACACTAGCGGTGAAGATTGTTTTTTATTTCAAGATGTGTTTCATGCGTGTTTATGCAAATGGGAGATCGATCTTATCCAACTAGCAACTGTCAACTATAGTCAGTTTTTGTAGATTTGGAACATTCCATGGTGAGTTTTAGGAACATCTGCCCCATGCTGCCCATGTTCGTCATCGTCCACGGGATTGTTGCCTTCAAGACCGTGGGTATGGCAGATATATTGGCCATGCTTCCTAAGATGCAACACAATCCATAGGGCATCAGTTTGCTGCGGAATCTTTAGCCAACATATTCCCTCTGTCAAACTAACATAGCTGTTGAAAATGATCGTTTATAATGGATTTCCCCATTAAAAATGGTGATTTTCCATACTTATGTTAGTTTACCAGAGGGTAATTATCTACATCCATCTACATATGCCACATTCTACGGGTTGAGCTTGAGGTCCATTTCCAGCCCAGCCGGGTGTCTCTACATAAACAGTCGCATGCGGCTGCATCAAGCGTTGCTTAGCAACCATCAAGAATTGGCCTCATTTTGCTGCTTGGCTAGTAGCCAACATAGATGGTGATGAGGAATCAAGTTTCAAACATCTGACATACCCTCTGGTAAACCAACGTAATTAACTATGGAAAATCATCATTTTTAATGCGAAAATCCACTATAAATGGCCATTTTCAATAGCTACGTTAAATTACCAGAGGGTATCCATGATCCATTCTCCAGGGCATCCCAGTTTCCATATCTTCGATTTTTTGTGCACCTTCCATTCACGCCTTCTCCACCAAATCTCACCGGGTAAAGCCTCGCAGTTTTGGACGCCAAAAAACACCGTCAGCTGTACCCTTTTCCTTGGTCTTAGACGGGTCTTTTCCACTTGGCACCGGGACACAATGTTGGGTGTCAAGTTGACCCTTTTGATGGCCATGGGAGTCATGGGCGGCAGTCCATTGCGGCGACTACGTGTCGCAACACGGCAATTGCAATGGAACGGTGATTCCAATGAAAAAGTGGTACCACAGTGCAAAGCAGGAGGGCATGGGACTGGATCGGATGAGGCTGATGGGTATGGCATAAAGAGAGAGAGAGAGATATATATATAATTATATATACAGTATAAATTAGCATAAAGATATAGATGGCAGAAGAATGTACGATACCCACAGAACTATGTTAGCTGTTGGGTTTTTGGTGATTGCAACTGTAGTCAATGGGGTTTGGAAACCATTTGTACGGTTAAATTGACATAGATTTGGAAAATCCGCCATCCAATATATAATTTGTCTCCAAGATAAATCTATAATATGTCTACCGCAGGGTAAAGGAAACTGAATCCTAGGGAAAACAATGTGTTTTGTTGAGAGGTCCGACTTCTAGCATATGTGCTGTTTAATGTGATAGTGATTTACTAACATGCCCAATGGATTAGCCATGTTTTCTTTTAAATGAAGTTCCCATGTTTGTCAAATGACAATGACATCCTGACATCCGCCCCTCACGTCGTCGCTGAGGGTTGATGAGCGCAACCCCGAATGACATGATTCTAGGGAATTAATGACTGGCATCCACATTATGCAATATAATAAGTAATATATACGTCGTATATCTATATTATATATATATATATATATTGTATGTATATTCTATATATATATATACGTCGTATATCTAGATGTATATATATATGTTATCCCTCGTTATCGTTTGATTACAGTGAGACGCATCCCAAGTCACAGATCCAACCGGTGGTGATATCGTTTTTTTTTCAGGATGCCGTGGCTACTATACCCGTTTTAAAACATATGTGGCCCGCATGATTCCTTCCACCTAATATGTTTCATATCCCCATATAATACATCAGAGGTCCCTACATAGGTGGTATTTACATGTATGTACTATGTTTGGGAGGGAGTCATTAGCCCAGATATCTGCGTGTTTCTTAATTTTTGCGGTACCTCAAAACAGTTGGCTGACAAAAATCAATGGAAACCCTGCATGGATAAGATATTTTATTAATCGCGTGCTGGGGCTGGTGATATATTAGTATTGGCCTAACTAACTAAAAAAACAACAAAATTTCTTTGCAACTTATCCAACTTATCTAAGATCGCCGATGGCTTTGGAACCCTCGATGTAGATCATTTGTTCAAGTGCATCCCAGGCATTGCCAATGGGTAGTAACCATATTCATCCATCTGCTACAGGGGATACTTGGTGGCTCACTCCAGGAATCGTAAGAGGGTTGTAATCCCAATTATAGTAGGTACGTAGGGTTAATGCAGTTACCTAGATGGGCCATGGGATTAGCTAACTGGTTAATAACTGGGGTTGTAATCCTCTATATATCCTAATTATATAATCCATTTACTAACTAGTTAACTAACTCCATGGCCCATCTAAGTATAACCTGGGCAATCATTGCGACTTTCGCAACCACTATGCCATGAACAGGTTGGTTGGATTGTATACCCATGTTGGTGCATGGCATGTATCCATTCTGTAAGGATTTCCATGGCAACGGATGGATAACTATAAAATACTAACCATATTAAATCGTGAATCCCGGATGAAATTGGCTATAACCCTCCTTCTATTCTTGTGATATTCCAATTATTCATAGTTGAATTATGTTTAATCCATTTTAATCCCATACATCCCCATGTTGTATCCCATTAATTGTATACCATGGTCAGACCATGGCTTCCTGTCATGTCATTCTCCGAGCCAGTAGGATACAACGATGTGAGTGGCGGCAGCGCCTTCTACTGGTCATGCGCCTTCCACTGCGAAGGAGGTCCTTACTATGCCACCGAGGGCTGCATTTGTGCATGCCTCACACCTGAGCAGGAAACAGCATGGAGAGGCCATGGCTGGCTAAAAAAAAACGGTGGACAATTAGCATTGGTTGGTGGTTTGGAACATGTTTTTCCCATCTTTTGGGAATAATCATCCCAACTCATTTTTTTTTGGACGGGTAGGTATACCACCAACCAGAGCAGTTTTGCTAATTGCTATGTGTTTTGGTCCATGGATCTCCGGCAGATAAGTTGATTGTGCTTCGCAAGGCTGGTAAGTCCTCGATTCATGAGTTTTCCCGGTAGAGTTTAAGTGGGAATATGGGCTACAAGATGCTAAAAGCCAGTTACTAACCAGCTCCTACTTGGAGGATCATCCCAACTGATAGCTTGTTAGTCAGCTGGATGATCTTCTAAGAACATCCCCTTGAATCCTGGCCATCAGATAGCTAGTAAACCCAATGAAATCCCATGTGTTTTCCCTATCAATTTTGGATAGCCATCAGCTTCATCCCACTTTTTTCCCATGAAATCTAATTTTCACGCTAAAAAATGTATATAAATCTCATTATATCTCATTTTACACATCTAAATATGATAGCTAAATAAATAATATGATTTTCACTTGTCATCAGCTAAATCCTTAGAAATCTCTATGAATCCAAGGTTCGGGATTGGTGAAATCACCTATAAATGTTAGAAATCCTGTATAAAAAAATCCTATAAATCAAATAATCCTCATATTTATCCTATATAATGTTTGCACCCGAATAAAGAGATGGTACCCTATTGTGAGAAATTTCTTGCTCCCAATTCAGTAACATGCTAATTGTTGGGGGGGGCCTCTATTGTGAGATGTTTCCGGATTTTTTCCAAATGCTTTAACTTTATTGCTTATTTTTAATATTTTTTTGTTTTTATTTTATATATTTATCTTTTATGTTTATGTAATTATTATTTTCTATTTGTATTGCTAGTTTTATTTTTATTTCTATTTCCTACTGTTGCATTTTTTTCATTGCTTCCTTTTTTTTATTTTGAATTGCTTTTTTTTTCATTCATTAAGTACATTAATTGCAGTATGAGTGGCTCAGTTACTGAATAATATAACTGTCTGGATGGTACTCTATTGTGAGCACCAACTTTTGGGAGTGAAAAAAAAACAAAACCCTTTCTCCACCTTTCTTTGGGTAAAGCTAGTCCCTTTACTTTAGAAAGCCATATTTGTGTTAAAGCTTTAAAATGACAGGCTTTCTAAATAATTAGATTCCTTATTAAACCCTTATTAAAAAAACAGCACCCAGACAATTTTTCAAGAGGATACCTCATGATTGGCTCAGTTACTGAATAATATAATTGTTTGGACGGTACTCTATTGTGAGCACCAACTTTTGGGAGTGAAAAAAACAAAACTATTGAAAGCAATTAAAAGTAAACTGAAAGTTAATTGAAATTAAATTGAAATCAATTGAACGTAAATTAAAAGTAAATTGAAATCAATTAAAATCAATTAAAAGTAAATTGAAATCAATTGAACGTAAATTAAAAGTAAATTGAAATCCTTACTTAAATTTATTTACCGAAAAATCGTTGAGGGGCGGCAAAAAAAGTGCGAGTTATAGAGTATCCTCAAATTGTTTGAGGGGGGGGCCCTCACACTAATCAGCAGCGAACATTAATATGGCTGAATCCTATAAATCATCTATATAACATCTTCTAGACTCTATAACATCCATTCACCAGCGATTTTGGATCTACCCCTTGGCTCGCCTCGACGCCTCGAAGGCATGGTCACCACGCTGCCGGCCTCGCCTTTCTCGCCGGCCGACGAAGCAGCAAGGCGACCCGGGGAGATCCTGGTGACGCCGCCGCCCGCAACGCGGCCGTTACGACAACAACGGGGCCGCGCTGAGCGAAACGGGATGGAGTTATAAACCAACTTTAGCTAACTATGCGGCACCACGGCACCACATTGTAGCTCAATCTTGGATGGGTAGAAACCAATCATTTTTTGTCTTTTGGTATGGGATTATCGATGTTCACCAGCTAAGAATTTATTTTTTTTGCAGGGTATCTAAGATTGGCCATGTTTAGCTATGATTTAGCCATGACAACTTGGGATTTTACCCAGAAAGATGGTGATTTCATGGCACTGTATCCTAGGTCAATCTTGGGTGGGTAGTTGCTAATCCGCTTTTTTTTGCTATAAATAATTGAATATTTGCGAACCAGCTGAAAAACTATTTGTTTGCAGGGTAATTAGCAAAGATTGGCAATGTACATGTGGGCTTAACTACTATCATATAATAGGAATGTATAATTTGTAATTTGATGATGTGTTGATTGATTTAGGGGATGGGTCAAAACCTATCAAATTCCTATTTTTCGAAAAATCACCATCCATAAATCCCAGCCATTGTAGGGGACCTAGGGTGGCAGGGTTTTGACTCATACTCATTTATGGGGATTAACTACTATGATACAATAGGAATGTATGTATATATATATATATAATATTGAACAAATGCTCTTAACTACTAGAGACTGGTTTGTAATTGGAATTGTAATGATATGACAGTGGATAAGTATTCATATTTTAATATATACATATATTACTAACATATATATATAATATGTTGTCATTTCAGTTCTTATACAGGATATATTTTATTTAATTGGCTATAGAACAATATTACATGTTTGGTGCATAGCCAACTTGACGTAAATAACTTGGGTTGTTGCTCTCATTACTGGGGGCTTCACTCAACATTTTGGAGCTTGATCTACCCTCTAAACTAAGAGTTTGCTATTGAAAATGACCCATGTTTATACTTGATATACCGTTCCTAAACATGGTGAGTTTCAATAGCTACGTTAAATTACCAAAGGGTATTGTCGGTTTAAAGTAGATGCGATATCAATCATAGATGATTTGTACATGCTTTATACATCCATATGAGCCGTGTTCAAGACCGGTGATGGTTGATGAGAAAAGGGGTTATGGTACCGTCAATATATTTGAGACTACCGTAGTTTATGAACTGGGGAATCGCGTTATTGAAAATGACAGGGGGTTATTGAACATTGTTCACTTACTGTAAAGAAATGTTTTGGTTTATGTGCATAACGTGTTTTTACACATACCACATATTCATCTCACACAAAATCTATTATGTGTTTAACCATGTGGGTTTACATAAATGGGGGTACCCCAATAGCTGGATGGTTTATAATCGAAAAATCGAGAATATCATGGATGATTTCGGGGTTGGAATCCCCTTCAACGATACTTATATTCCCCACAAACCCCATAGTTATTGGAGTTATGTTCACCAACTTTGCGATTCCGAACTGTGCCCCAGCCCTTAAAATTCGGATGCATCTCTCGGTTCCGGTCCTTTGTCAAGGCCACAACACGACGACCCTTTGATCCTGTCTCAGAGATTCCAGTGGGAGAGATCGACGGTGACTTCCTGTTGAGTTTCATCCAGTGTAGGGTGAATCGTAGTGAATCCACTCAAACAACTGGAGCTGAACTAAGCTATTGATAGGATCGAAGCTATTGAAAATGGTAAATCCACTCAACAAATTACTACTTATACACTCTACTGGTAGTAATTTGTGACAGTTTGCTATTGAAAATGGCCATTTAGTTCGTTGATTTCTCTATTAAAAATGGTGATTTTCCATAATTATCTTAGTTTACCAGAGGGTATATGATTGGTGGGATGAAGCACCAAGTAGTAAGCCAATATTGTTGGGGTTGATAGTGGTTAAAAAAATCCATATATATATAACTATAACCCATTTTAAGGTTTTTGATGGTTTTTGTTTATTTATTGTGGAATCACAACAATGAAAACTTCAACACAAAGCCTTCTTTGTATACAATTTTTTGTGGTTAAGAACCACCTTTATTATTGTGGAATCATAAACATGAAACTTTTAAGAACATGTTGGTAATCCCATCATCAACCTTTTTTTTGGGAACTGATATCTGATGGGTTTTTTGTGCTCGTGCGAGGTGGACACGGTGATGTTTGCGAGTATCTCTTCTAGCGGAAGACAGCATCATACAACATGATTTGCCAGAAGTATCTACCAAATACCCTCTGGTAAACTAAAATAACTATGGAAAATCACCGTTTTCAATGGATAAATCCACTATGTCTATTGTCATTCTCAATAGCTATGTTAAATTACCAGAGGGTACATGTCAGCAATTTCTCGAATGTCCTGGTTGATGTGGTTGGGGACTATGAACTAACCTATGGAAGGAAAACCGTTTTCAACTTAGTACAATGATATGGAGATGGGATAGACCGCCATCGATCAGTTGACTCATAGAATGTGGAAGCGCTTAGTTAGTCCAATGTGCCTGCGTTTGAATATTAGGTGCCAACCAAGCGTCACGATCGGATGCCTGAAGCTTTAAAAAGTACTTGATGTGGATCAATGTGGTGCCCCCAAGTTAACTTACAAAGCCCATCAACCAAAGCTGTAATCACCATAAACACCCTAGTTTACAGAGTTACGAGCCAACTTAGCTAAGGATTTGCGGCCACGGTTGAGGAAACAAATGGAAATTTCACGCAGTGCCACATTGTGCTGCAACATTCCAGCCATCCCGCAGTGTGTTGCCCTGTGAAATGTTTGTTGATTGACAGACCCCCATTACCCTCTGGTAAGCGTTTACATAACTATGGGAAATCACCATGTTTAATGGGAAATTCCACTATAAATGGCTATTTTCAATAGCTGTGTAACAGATTACCAGAGGGTAACCATACCTGGGTTTAATTAGGTTGTTTTCAATTTTCTCTTTGAGAAATTCACCGTTTGGAATAGGTTTTATTTGTGGTAAACCCCTATAAAGAAAACCCAAGTATAAAATAGATAGATCTGCTCTAAAACGTGGTTCTTGGAGTTATTTGCACCAACTTAGCTAAGGGGCCCACCTTGTGTAGATAGATTATGATAGATCCCCCCAAAGGTCTTTGAAGATATTCCCATTGCCAAGGTTTAACCGGTTTTGTTGATTTTCTTGCTGTTGAAATCTGACGTTTTGATGGTTCCCATCACACTTGTTGTTTCACTACTTATTCTTACATGTCTCATCATGTCTCCCACATCTTCCAAGTTTTTTGCAAGTTTCTCCCACAAATTCTCTCATTTTCCCAGTTTTTGTCCATGGCTTTTCCGTGGTTTAGGTGAGTCACCCTCCGGCAGCGGCTCGTCATCCTCCGGCGGCTCGCCTTCCAGCAGCTCCAGCGGCTCCGGCGGCTCCAGCGGCTCCGCGCTGCCGCCGGGCTTTTCGTTGGCGACGCCCACGGCGGCGCCGAAGGCGCAGGTGATTCACAACAAGGCCGGAGGTGGAGGATGAGTACCAGGCGGTGAGTCAACAAATGTCATCGACTAGTGATTTTGGGAGAAAAAGATGGTGATTTCAGCTGGGAAATGATGAAATATGGTGATTTATAGTTGATTTATGATGATTTGGATTCTGGGTCAATGGAGGCTTCGCCCACAAAAAACTAGCCTTAATTGGAGATTTTATGAATAATGAATATAGAATATAGGAGGAATAGAAGCGACAATTTGAAGGGTATAGTTTATCGGAGATTTACCCACTGTACAAAGTCTAGTAGTATAGTTACATCATGTTACAGTATTGCAAGTAACCTGCTCTACTATAGCTATACTTCTAGCTAGGGAAGGTTTCACCATGTAGGCCTATGCTGCCTGTCACAGGCGCTTGATATGAACGTGGTGGTGATCGCCGTGATCGCTGCATGTGGCATTGCGACTAGGTCAACATGTCAAAATCAATGGCGAAGGCTTTGGGAGGTCAACCTTCGTATGATCACTGGTAAAATGGTGATAATACAAAGGTGGCTAAGTTAAGATTTGTTAAAATACCATATAGCCAGCAACATAATATAGTAACCATATTAATATATATATATAACGAGCAATACCATAGATTTTTTGACATGGTCATCTAAGATTCACCATGGTTTGCGCATTACTTATGCTGGAATTAAACATGGCTGGGATTAAATTTGACTTTAGGGTTATTTAACTATCATATTGAACCAACCATACTGGGGATTTCATGCGAACCTAATCCATTTTTCAAACATGGCTAGGAAATCCATTATTAGTGAAGGTTTACATCTGGGAAAATCAATGAACTATAATTACGGGGGAGTTTCCAGCAAACCATGTTTTATTACCTGGGTCGGTTATAGTACGTATCCTTTGGTAATAGGAGAAACAGCATTTACTGTGGGGGATTCAAAAAAGAATAAGGGACCCACCAAAAATCATTTGATAATTTCATAAAATTACAATTTTCAAATGGGCACACTTCTGGTTTCGGGCCGGGTATTTTGGGTACCTCAGTTTTGAGAAACAATTATTTGTTTGGAAAGCAATAAATGAAATTTGGGGATTGATCATGGCTTTATGAGCATTGGGATTTATAATAACTAATTAGCTGAGGGATTTATAATGACTTTATGGGGACATCATGGGATTTGTGATGACTTTGTGGCTATTGGGTAAAAGAACATGGGTATGGTGAAGCACAAGTTGAATGGCACGTTGATCGACAAGAAATTGAGAGTTAAGGAGAGGAATCATAGGCATTGAAGCTGATGGGAATTGAGAATAGATCATAATCTGGTTGGTGGTTTGGAACATGCATTTTATGAATTCAACTGGCTGACTTTCATATTTTTCAGAGGGGTTGGTAGCTCAACCACCAACCAGTAATCCTTTCGACTCCACACCCGCAGAAACCAACGTGGAAGGTTGTCTGGTGGATTACTTAGATGGGCCATGGGATTAGCTAACTGGTTAATAACTGGGGATATAATCCTCTATATCCTAATTATAATCCATTTACTAACTAGTTAGCTAACTCCATGGCCCATCTAAGTAGATCATGATTGGGCGATGAGCAAACATGGCACGCAGAGACCATCATCCCTCAACGGCTTCAATATGGGTCTTTCAAGCCGTTGAAGATGAATTCTGTAGGTTGGATGTGTTCTTGTTTTTGCAAGATAGGGGAACGTCACACTCAGCCAAACATGATACTTTGGGTTTAGGGTACCCTCTGTAATCAAACAAAGCAATGGAAAATCGACGATTTGTAGATGATTTTCCCAGCAATGAACTGCCATGTACGGGATTTCCCATCTAGCCACATTTGACACCGGAGGGTATCTAGAATTCGGCCTGAAGAATTGTTGGATGACTAGTCAGCGAGAATCTGGATTCAAATGGAATCGATTTTGGGGAGAGCTGATGATGAAGCTTTGGGAATTGTCTGGAAAGACGCACTCTCGCACCATTTGACTGGAAGATGAGACAATTTCACGCGCGGACCCTGTAACGGTTCATGCCACGGCGTTAGCAAGGTGGCCAGTGCAACCTACCAGCTATAACTTCGCCAGGGTCGGTGCGCATGTGGTACATGTACTTGAGAAGTTGTTGCCGGCCTGTTTCCAATCACAGGTGGATGACCAGGGCATTTTGTATGCAAAAGATGCTTAGCTAAAGGGTATCGCACACTGCAGCGAGGACTCTATGTCTATTTCGCTTTGCTGGCTGCAAGCAAACAGAAACTGGTGCACAAATCCATCAAGAGGCTGGCCACAGCCTTTACACCCATGCGTCAGAAAATGGGCATCGCGCCTAGATTCCTGAATCCAACTGCAAGCACCATTGGCAGATTGAAGCCGCAAGGACACACGCAATGGAAAACGCTCTCTTGCAAAGATGCCCAAAGCAGGCCCAAGCTCCCGCGACATTCTCAATCGCACTGTGCAACCAGAAGGTGCCCAGAAAAGGTTCTTTCCTGTAGCTGTCCGAGGCATGGAGTTTGAACCAGCTTGTCTCAGGAAACCATAAATGGCAAAATACATTGTCGAAGCACAACCTTGCAGCATTGCTCTGCGGGAGGTTGAAGTCAAAGTGGTGAAAGTAAGTCAAAGTGGTGAAAGTGCCCTGAGCACAGCCTGTCATTCACGTAACGCAACTATTGCGTCCAACGAACACTATGCCATCCCGCCGGCAGAAGGCATCAGGGAAGTTCACGCCATGATTGAACCAACTCTCAACCTTCTGCAGAACAGCTCTACCATTGGTAGGTGTTGAACCGAGATTTTGAGAAGACTGTTTCAACAATTTCTCGGGTGGGTTCCAGTGAACAAAGTGAATATGTACCCAAAGTTTTTGGGATTATATCCCAACTTATGAGGGTTGCTTATTATATGTTTTTAAGCATGGCTGTACACATTTAGAACCTCAACTGCGCCCCCAAGTAGCCAAACCCAGTTGCTGGCTACCAAGGCCGATGGGAGGGGTATCAAAGTCATGTTTCGCCATGTGGGCCCCCCAAGTCATAGGTAAGTTGTCTTATGAGTGTGCGAACATGTTGGATTACAATGGATCTATATATAATCAATTTGGTTTGTAACTGAATAAATATATATATATATTCCCTATATATATATTTATTATTTTGGGGGCGTAAGGATATCGCCATCAGAAATCCCAAGGTAGAACTGATGGGGGGGTCGGAATGCAAATGTCAGCGACAGAGTCCCAAGTTAGAGTTAGAGGATCATCCTAGGTGATGCAACTGTTGAAAAAACCCGTGATCGCAAGTCCCCATTCAGTGGTTTATACATGACATGCTTATACCACAAATAAGGCCGGCGTGACGCTCATATTTGTCATTTGCTTCAACTGCCGATCCTTGGCGGTGAAATCGTTGACTGCGATCCGCCCCAAAATGTTTACCACGCTGAATAGGGGTTTAACTATCAACAGATAGGGATGTGTAATTGATAAATCATGGATTATTGATGATTAGTTGGGGATTACACTTCCTGCTACTAACCAATACATTGGAGAACACAGCAATCCATTACTGTAAATCCGCATTAACCAGGCAGTATAGAGGGATGACAGAGGGCCTGAAGCATTGCTCACTTGAGAGAACTCAGCCAGCTAGTAATCAGGCTTGCTTTGAACACTGCTCAATTGGGCATACCAAAGAAACTATTTGGAAATGATAGGAAAAGCAGAATAAGTTGTCGAGTTGGAGTTCACACTATGTTTAGACAAACTAATCAAAGAGAGACCAGACTAACACATGTTATAAAATGCCAGCTCGACCAGGCTGTTCCCGAAAGGTCAATCCATCGCATAGATGCTTGCAATAACTTCATTCACCGATCAAAACAATCAGACAAGTGGCAAACCCAAACGATTTTGCTTGGAATCAAGCAATCAGGTTGAGATAGAACATACAATGCAAATGGCGACACGGGCAACAATGCATGGGCAGTCAATGTGGTTTTGTGCGTCAGGAAGAAAACTTGGCACGTTAGAGGACCCAATGTCTGAACGATGTGCCCAAACATCAGGAATCTTGAGATATAGCCTATCATTTGTGTTTGTTCCATTATTCGGCATGTAGCTACACTAATTTCACGCCTGGTAGCTCTGGCTAAGGGAATATCATGTCAACCAGCAGATAGTTTTCATCCTGGGTTCCTGATCATTCTGGAGTTGAATGTGTTCAATTTGGGGTTCTGTCAAGGTATCCGACTTGTTAAAACAGTTTTTTTTGTTTCTTTGTTGGTGACCTGCACATGTTACAATGTTGGATGGTTGTTGGTTCAGTCCCATTTTGTTGGTTCAATCCCATGTTCTCCTGTTTGCTTTGCTTACAGTGCAGTTTGTTTGGTTGCTGTAGGTCACCATTCTCATTGATCATCCTCGTGTAGCTAGATTCGCGAGATATTCCACGGTTCATGTTTATTCCCCACCTGCCAGGTGATGGTCTCTAGATTTAAAAACAATGGTGCAACTCCACCTCCTTTCTTCCTTCCTTCCTCCCTCCCTCCTTCCTTCACTCGCTGCCATCACTCCCGTCTTCTTGCTGCGCTGTGGGGTGAGCGCCGGACAGTATAGATGCCAAATAGAATGCCAAAAAATATGTCAGAATAGATGCAAGATAGAATGCCAGATAGAATGCCAGAAATATGTAAGATAGAATGCCAGATAGACTGCCAGACGTACATGTCAGATTGAATGCCAGTTAGACTGCCAGAACACATGCCAGATAGAATGTAAGTTTTAAAAAACGTCAAATAGCATGTCAGAATATATATATATATATTTCACAATATTTCAGATAGAATGCCAGATAAAATGTCAGAATAGATGTCAGAAAGGAATGCCAGATAAAATAAATAAAATGTCAGAATATACGTCAGATAGAATGCCAGGCAAAACGCCAGATAGAATGTCAGAGTATATGCCAGAAAAATGTCAGAATATTTAAGTCAGATACATTCAGATAGAATGTAAGAATATATATCAGGATATTTGCCACAGTGGGGATCGCATGAAGAAACACACTGTTTTTTGTTGATCAAATTGAACAATCATAAATTGGACTATTTCCCACCCCATTAGCTTTACCATTATAGATTATAGCCCTTATCAGCTACAATTGTTTTATCTATCATTGAAGTGGCACATAACATTATTTGCAGGAATTATGGTCTCATTATTTACAAGTGTTAAGGGCCATGTAAGAAACCCGGGGATGGTCCGATCTAACACTGGATCGGTCTTCCCCTGGTTTTTTGTTCATCCTGTTTCAGGGAACAGTCGTGATAAAAATGCAGCTAAAAGATGCTAAAAGGTACCTGCCCAACCACTTGAGGATTTGTACCCATTTGTTTACCGATTTGTTATCATGTTTGTTTACATTGTTTGAAAACAATTTTCAATATAAACATGTTATTATGCGCTTTACAATTTTGAACAGCATTTTGAGCAAGATTGTTTGAAAACATGTTTCAACATTATTTGAAAACATTTTTCAGTATAACCCAATCCTTACCGATTTGTTATCATGTTTGTTATGATGTTTGTTTACATTGTTTTCTTTTGTATGCGTTGTGCCAAATTTTCTATGTCCATCCAATTTGGGACAGGCACATATGTGGGTTTTCACAGTAGCACCGAAAAGATAGAACCTGACTTTACTACTGTTTTGGTATGTTTTTTTGGATTTCTACTGGTATCCTTTTTGGATCTTTTGGGGTTACTATAGTCCCTTACTAACCACGGTGCCACCTAGCCGTGGGCGACTGCATGTTTCATCCAGGATCTATGGCATCGATCTTTCGGAAAAATGAACAAGTGGAGAAACTTCGCGAAAAAATGGCGCTGGTGCTAAGGGTTGGGTTTATCCCCACTGGAGAAAACACTCATATATATATATATATATATACATCATTATATATCAATAAATGTATAAATAAATACATAAATAAATGCATACAAATGTTTTACACGGGCAGATGATAACGACTTCTTAGCGATATTAACCATAAATGATTGGTCACAGGGGCAACCTGTTCAAGAGTGGTTGTTTCCAGGTTTCTCTATGTTGATGTTTGCACACACATGTTGGAATATACTGCGAACTGTTTTTTGGCCACGTGTTCTTGCCAGTCAACCAGCAACTGGCCGGGGTTCTGCTCTACAAATAATTAGGACATTATGCGACGGTGTTTGGCAACGCAACCAACATGTTATTTAGGAACTTTACCCTCTGGTAAATAAACATAGACCCTGAAAATCACCATTTTTTAATGGAAACTACTAATCTTCCAACCCCTATCTGCCAGGGTCGAACTGTTAATTTACAGGTGGGTAAGGTGAACGTCAAGATAAATCCTGTAACTTTTTGGTTTTAAGTTGAAACATATGATCTGGGTGAATTTGATCAGGACCTCACTGTTTTTTTCACTGGGTGAAAGGTTAGATTGCTGGGAATCATCTCAAAATAGCCCAACATTTCAAATTAGTTAAATCTTATGATTTAATGCTTGATTTACCCAGATTAGTGAATTATGATTATGATTAGTGAATTATTGTTATGATTATCAACCCACTTATTATGATTTACCCAGATATGCAGGTTGATAATCATAATAATTAGTGCAAAACATTTCAGATATCATCATCTTATAGTTTTAAATGATTTCGAATTATCATTATCATGATCCAATATCTGGAATTATCTGAATTAATAATAATATCCTCTGGTAATTTAACATAGCTATTGAAAATTGCCATAGAAATAGTTGATTTTCCCAGCTACAAAATGGTGATTTTCCAAAGTTATGTAAACGTTTACCAGAGGGTATCCAGATATGGTTGATATCCCAGAAACTGGAATTCCATTTCTGGGATATCAATTAATTGATTATCCATGGTTGGGATGCTCAAATTCCATTAATAATAATATCCAGATATTTGTTTTGCAGGATCTGATCATCCGCTCTTCATGTTGTAGATTAGACCCGATGCAATGATCCAATCCCATTCTGACAGTGCTTCGACCACATGTCCATGGTATTGGCCTTACAAGGTGCCCCCCCAGTGATGTTTGTTGTTTATAAACCGTAGTAACTATATACGTATATATATATATATATGTATATGTATATTCCTAGTAAAAAACCTAGTGAAATTGGAGTTGTTTGCACCAACTTAGCTAACGAACTGGGGCACCACATTGTAGAAGAGCACCCAAAAAAGAAGATATTACTGGATCCCAAAAAAAGGAATTGTTTCACAATATGATCTTTAGATATCTTAAGTCATTATCCCACTAAACGTTGTGAAGATTTGTCATGGGATCACCAACGAACCACTCAAAACATGTCCTCAACCAGTCAAATGTTCACATCTTGTCACCTTTTGCCAAATGGGGGTTTCCTAAAATAGGGGTACCCCAAATCATCCAAAATCAGACTACCTTAGTATTGAAACCCATGGTTTTGGGGTACCCATATTTTAGGACACATCCAAATGTTTGTTTTGTTTTTCCATGGAAATTTCCCGGAATCTGGCTGAGCCATTGGATATCTATCCGCAGATATTCGGGCAATTTGCTGTACCTTATCGTGGCCGTCTCGGTGAAGAAGAACACCACATACAACCGCGGTGCCGCTAGTAGCCTTGAAAAAACATCATGGAGTCTAGTTGGTTGGTCGTCTTCCATGTTCAGGATAATTACATATAATTACCCTCTGGTTATGACTAACATAGCCATGGAAAATGGCCCATTCATAGATGGTTTACCTGGGTTTACCTATTAAAAATGGTGATTTTCCATGGCTATGTTAAATAACCAGATTGTATTTTATATAAAACAATGAAACAAATTCCTGAATATTCCCCAAGTATTTTTGCATAGTAGGACACACCATTGTAATGGCCATAAGTTGTTTAGGGGTACAGTTCCATTAGTAAAGTGACTTATACGCATAGTTGTAGATGTTGTAGTGCCCCCATATCCCAACTTATGGAGGTAAACTTACCATAGTTATACCCATAAAACCAACCTTTGAAGGTTATGGGGGCCATTCCTTCAATGGGAGATCTCCAGGATCCTAAAATGGAGGTACGTTAGTACCATGGTCATATTTTGGGGGGATATCCCCTTACATAGCCCTAAAAAATAGGCCTTATATATGGAACCGGTACCTCCAATCAATCGGATCCTGTTGCATGGCCATTGATTCCTGGTTGGCTTCCGGCTGCAGGAAACCGAAATTTGCCATGGCTCCAGTATTACGCCTTCATGCAGATCCTGGAGCTTCCAATTCTCCCTGCTGTGATGTGGAGGCGGTGCAGTGATGGGGACACGTCATTGGAAGGTGGGAATTTCATATGATCTTATAGGTACTTATCATAAATAGGAGTTATAGGATTTTTAGGACTATATCATACATCCCATCTATATCATTTACAATTTGCTATAAATCTTTTAGGGATGTTGTAATGTCATTACATAGCTATATAGGACTATAACCGATAAAAAAGCAGGAACGTTAACTTACACAGGTATACATAGCTATGTTACAATTTTCATTACATCAATGGATTTATAGGACTCTCTCGAGATTTGATCTAGCGAAAGCATTTTAACATTGGGATTGGGATTGAACCATCTAGGCTGGGGAATTTGTTTGGGCATAAAATGTTTTTTCCCAAAAGCATCTCCGATGCTTGGGTTCTCGTTTAGTCACTTTGTCGCGAGGGAGCGATACGGAAGCGACGAAAGGGTGGACGGAGGGAAAACCGTGGAAATATGGGGAGAGCTCCGGTGGGAAGGAGCGATACCGGAGTGACGAGAGGGTGGGCGGGGGGAAACCGTGGGAAATAGCTTTGGGAGAGTTCCGGTGGGAAGGAGCGATACGGGAGTGATGACAGGGTGGACGGAAGGGAAACCATGGGAAATAGCTTGGGGAGAGCTGTGTTGGGAAGGAGCGATACGGAAGCGACGAGAGGGTGGACGGAAGGGAAACCGTGGGAAATAGCTGGTGGAGAGCTCCGGTGGGAAGGAGGGTGGACGGGGGGGAACCGTGGGAAATAGCTTGGGGGAGAGCTCCGGTGGGAAGGAGAGCTCCGTTGGGAAGGAGCGATACGGAAGCGACGATAGGGTGGACGGGGGGGAAACCATGGGAAATAGCTTGGGGAGAGCTCTGTGGGGAAGGAGCGAGATGGAAGCTACCGAGGAGGTGGACGGAGGGGAAACCGTGGGAAATAGCATGGGGTGAGCTCTGTTGGGAAGGAGCGATACGGAAGCGTTGAGAGGGTGGACGGAGGGGAAACCGTGGAAATAGCTGGGGGAGAGCTGCGTAGGGAGGGAGCGACACTAAAATGCAGAGCTTTTGGCACCGTGCTTTAGGGACAAATTCCATGAATGGGATTCTTCTGAAAAAGTGTGCGCCTATAAGACTTGTGAAATTGATGCCAAATGCTGGGCAATGGGACATGCATGGGAAACGCTTTTGGGTTCTCCGTGTTTCGATGTCTGCAGCGTCTTTGCTTTCTTTCTTTTCCATGTTTTCTTTTTTGTTTGGGTCGGGAAACTGCAAGAATCTGCAGAGTTTCGGCACAGTGGCAGCCACGCAGTTGCAGACAGCGTGCCATGGCGAAGTCACTGCGGCCCGTGAACCGGAAAAAAGAGAAGGAGAGGGTGGACGGAAAGGAAGCCGTGGGAAATAGCTTGGGGAGAGCTCCGTGTGGAAGGAGGGGGATGGAAGCGACGACAGGGGAAACCGTGGGAAATAGCATGGGGAGAGAGCTCCGTTGGGAAGGAGCGATACGGAAGCGACGACAAGGTGGACGGACGGAAACCGCGGGAAATAGCATGAGGAGAGCTCTGTTGGGAAGGAGCGATACGGAAGCGACGAGAGGGTGGACGGAGGGGAAACCGTGGGAAATAGCTTGGGGAGAGCTCCGTTGGGAGGAAGCGACGTACTGAGAAGCAGAGCTGGCACGGGTTTCCAGGACAAATTCCATCAATGCGATTGTCCCGAAAAACTGTGCGCCCAAGACTTTCCAAGTGGTTTGCAAACGTTGGGCGATGGGACATGCATAGCTTCGTTGGCAGGGAGCGACACTAAAAATGCACTGCTGTTGGCACGGGTTTTTCAAGACAAATTTCACCAATACGATTGTTACGAAAAACTGTGCGCCCAAGGCCCAAGACCTGCCAAAGTTTCCAAACCCTGGCCCATGGGACATGCATAGCTTCATTGGCAGGGAGCGAGACTAAAAGAGCAGAGCTGTTGGCACGGATTTTTCAGGACAAATTCCATCAACACGATTGTTCCGAAAAACTGGTGCCAAAGACTTTTCAAACGGTGTCTAAACGCTGGGCAAAGGGACATGCCGGAAATGTATGGAAAAAAGTTCTTTGCTGGAGGGGTTTTCATTTTGCTCGGCGTTCTGTCCGTCGATGCTTTGTTTTTGCTCCTTTGCAGCGAAGCAGATTAAACGATAACCCAAGCATAGGATATGCACCAGCGTGAACGGACAGGTGGGGAAATAGCTTGGGAAGAGCTCTGCTGGGAGGGAGCGGCACTGAAAATGCGGAGCTGTTGGCACGGGTTTTACACAGAGATGTTTTTACACAGAGGAGCTTTACACGGAGGATCTTTTACACAGAGAAGCTTGTACACAGGGAGGACTTTACACACAGAAAATTTTACACAGAGAAACTTTTACACAGGAAAGGTTTTACACACAGAAGCTTTTACACAGAGAAGTCTTTATACAAAGAAGTCTTCACACAGAGAAGCTTGCACACACAGAGTCTTTTACACAGAGAAGCTATACAGAAAAGCTTGTACACGCAGAGGCTTTGACACAGAGAAGTCTTTACACAGAGGAGCTTTTACACAGAGAAGCTTGTACACACAGAGGAGCTTTTACACACAGACGCTTTTACACAAAGAAACTTTTACACAGAGCAGCTTTTACGCACAGAAACGTTTACACACAGAGGGGCTTTACACATGGAAGCTTTTAAACACAAAAGCTTTTACACCCAGACACGTTTACACAGGAGTGCTTACACACGGATGCGTTACACACAGAAGCCTCCACACACAGAAGCTTTACGCAGAGTAGCTTTTACACAGAGAAGTCTTTACACAGAGTTACAAAAAGGAGTTTTACACAGAGAAACTTGTACACACAGACGCATTTACACACAGGAAGTTTTACACAAAGAAGCATTTACGGCGCACAGAAACTTTTACACAGAGCAGCTTTTACACACAGGAGCATTTTCACAAAAAAGCCTTTACACAGAGAAGTTTTTACACACAGAAGCATTTGCACAAGGAAACTTTTACACAGGAAAGCTTTTACACACAGAAGCTTTTTCACAGAGAAACTTCTTTCACCGAGAAGTCTTACACAGAGGAGCTTTTACACAGAGGAGCTTTTACGCACAGACGGGTTTGCACAGATAAGTCTTTACACACAGGAGTTTTTGCACACAAAGTGTTTACACACAAAAAACGTTTACGCACAGAGAAGCTTGCACACGCAGAAGCTTCTGCACGGGAAAGCCTTTACACAGAGAAGCTCTTACACACAGAAGCTTTTACACTCAGAAGTTTTTACACAAAAAAGCCTTTACACAGAAACTTTGACACAGAGACGCGTTTACACAGAGGAGTCTTGACCCAAGGACGCGTTTACACACAGAAGCCTTTACGCACAGAAGTTTTTTTGCACAGAGTAGCTTTTACACAGAAGTCTTTACACAGAGAAGTCTTGAGACAGAGAAGCCTGTACACACAGAGACTTTTACAGAGAGAAGTCTTTTGTACAGAGAAGTCTTGACACACAGGAGCTTTTACGCAGAGAAGTCCTTACACAAAGGAGATTTACACACAGAAGCTTTTACACACAGACACGTTTACACACAGAAGGTTTTACAAATAGACGCTCCTTCGGTGCACAGAAACTTTAAACCGAGCAGCTTGTACACACAGAAGCTTTTACACAAAAAAGCCTTTACACAGAGAAGTTTTTACACACAGAAGCTTTTGCACAAGAAAACTTTTACGCAGGAAAGCTTTTACACAGAAGCTTTGTACACTGAGCAGTTTTACACAGAGGAGCTTTTACGCACAGACGCGTTTACACAGAGAAGCCTTTACACAGAGGAGCTTTTGCACACAGACGCCTTTTACGCACAGAACCTTTTGCACAAAATAGCTTTTACACAGCGAAGTCTTACAGAGATTACACAGAGAGGCTTTCAGGCACAGACGCGTTTACACAGAGAAATCTTTACACAGAGGGGCCTTTACGCACAGACGCGTTTACACAGAGAAGTCTTTACACAGAGGAGCTTTTGCACACAGAATCTGGTACACACAGATGCGTTCACACACACACAGGAAGTTTTACAAACGGACAACTGTACGGCGCACAGAACTTTTACATAGAGCAGCTTTTACGCAGCTTGTACACACAGGGGAGCTTTTTTACACAGAAGCTTTTAAATAAGGTTTTTTAATACACAGAAGCTTTTACACTCAGAAACCTTTACACACAGAAGCTTTTACACATAGAAACTTTTACACACAGAAGCTGTTACACACAGAAGCTTTTACACAAAAAAAACTTTACACAAAGGAGCTTTTACACACAGACGGGTTTACACAGAGGAGTCTTTACACACGGAGGCGTTTACACAGGAAAGGTTTTTTACACACAGAACCCTGGGTCTCCAAAAATAGGAAATTTACTAATTTTCAAAATTTACGTAAATCGAAGAATTTAGGTTTTAAAAAAGCTTAAAAAATCAAAATTAGTAAATTGATTTAGGTATGTACCTAAATCAATTTAGGTTTATACCTAATTTTTCTTCATTTTTTGGAAGCTGTTTTTTGTATTTGTTTTTGTTGAAAAACATACAAAACTAGTTAACAAATGTTTTGGAAATCTATTATTTTTGAGATGGAATCAATGCATTCAGGTTTATGATTTGTTCTTTTTTTGGTACAAGTTTGAGGTGTAAATAAAATGATCATGTAAGAAAGTAGCTCACCATGCCCAAGGAACTTGTACTCAGTGAAGATGTTTTTAAGCAAAAGGACTTCAAGACAATGCTCAAATATAATGGCTTAAGTAAGAAGACTCAAGTAAGTGGTTTCAAGTGAAATCACTGGTGCATTTTTTTGCCATCACCATCTAGTGTATTGAGGACCTGGCTGATTACTTGTAGACCATGCCTTACTTGAGTGTTACTTGGGGTCCTGGCTGGTTACATATTGTAGTCGTGTTTTTGCTTTTTGTACCAAGTCAGGTCTGGTGCTCTTGTATAAGAATAGTATCGGGCCAGGTGCGGTGCAATCAGAAAAAAAAACGCCATTTGGGTGATTTTCTGCAAAAAATAAAGATGGGCATTGTGTTTTTGCTTGTTGTGCCGGTTCAGGTTTGGCACAAGAAGCAAAACATATCTTACTTGAGGGAATTGGAGATATTGCACGGTTTCTGTTTTCTACATAAGCACTTGAGAAAATGGAAGGCCTTTGCAGATTACTTTTTATTACTTGAGGATTTGCCACACCAATTGTCTTACTTGTGCTACCTGTATTCTATTGAACATGCAAGGTACTTCACTGATTTCCTTGATATGAACTAAGCTAAAAATCATATTAGGTTTTGATGTTTCTGCGATATTGGTGATTATACTCGAATGAAAGTACACTGGTTTTGGTGTAATTTGGTTGGTTTTGATGTTGTTCTGTGTTATTTTTTGTAAATTTGGTCAAAATCATCATGCATTTTTTATGCACGTTTTATGCGTTTTTTTATGCGCTTTTAAAAAGCACATAAAAAGTGCATACACTTTTGTAAAAAGTGTATACACTTTTTATCCGCTTTTTAAGGGCGCTTAAAAAGCGCATAAAAAGTGCATAAAAAGTGCATAAAAAGTGCATAAAAAGTGCATAAAAAGTGCATAAACAATGCATAAAAAGTGCATATGAAATGCATAAAAAGTGCAAAAAAGTGCACAACAAGTGCACAAAAATCGCATAACAAGTGCAAAAAAAGAGCAAAAACTGCATAAGGATATCAGTGAAGATTTGGTTTGCAATAAAAACATAGAAAACAACAGCAATAACACATCTAGTACAGCCATGCCCCAAGTCAAAGGAAGGCCAAGACCTTCTACAAAGGCTTCAATGCCCACAAGGCCAAAATGACGACCAACTAGAAAAAAATATGAGTCAAACATGAGTTACTTGAGCCAATATTGAAATGCAAATTCTACCCATGGAAAAGACCCACAGACTGCAACTTACACTTGGACATGCTCAAGTAAAAACCAGTAGACACAAAAACACCACACAAGTAGCAGAAACATCTCTCAAGTAAAACAGTTGTCGCAAGTAAAAAACATCAAAGAACAAGTTCAAACAAACACAAACCAGTACCCCTAATATAAGGAATCGAAAGCAAAATCCAAGATGCACAAGTAAACACACAACGGACATGCCCAAGTGCAAAAAGCTCAAGTAACACACACACAGGTCCCAAAAATAACCAGCAAATAACCACACAAAACTAACATGCCCAAGTACAAAAAAGCTCAAGTAACATACGCAAGTCCAACAGGGAAAGCAGCAAATAGAAAACAAACATGTTCATCAGAAAGAAAATATCATCAACACACAGCCATCACCACAATCAAACCAAAATAAAACATGTAAAGCAGTATTACAATTGAACAGTGCCAACAAGACATACCATTCAAATTGTTAAAAAACCAACAGCAAAAACTTTAAAAACAACAATAAAATCAATCAAAAAGTATTAACGTATCTATGTGAAAAACACGACAAAAATTTAGGTATATACCTAAATCAATTTAGGTATATACCTAAATCTATTTAGGTATATACCTAAATCTATTTAGGTATATACCTAAATGTTTTTCAATAGTAAATATTTACTAAGCTAAGTAAAAAATTACGTAATTTTTTCGACCTAAATCCAAAAAATTACGTAAATTTTTGCCGACCTAAATTTTACTATTTTAGGAGACTCAGGGAAGCGTTTACACAGAGTAGTTTTTACACAGAGAAATCTTTACACAAAGAAGTCTTCACACAGAGAAGCTTGCACACACAGAGGCTTTTACACAGAGAAGCCTTTTACACAGAGCAGCTTTTTCACAGAGTAGCTTTTCCACAGAGGAACTTACACACAGAGAAGCTTGTACATTCAGAGGCTTTTACACAGAGAAGCCTTTTACGCAGAGTAGCTTTTTCACAGAGGAGCTTTTACACAGAGAAACTTTCACACAGAGAAGCTTGTACACTCAGAGGCTTTGACACAGAGAAGTCTTTTACACAGAGAAGCTTTTGCACACAGAAGCTTTACACAAACAAAACCTTAACACAGAGCAGCTTTTAGAGACAGAAGCTGGTACGCAAAGAAACTTTCACAAACAGACAACAAAACCTCAACACAGAGCAGCTTTTAGAGACGGAAGCTGGTACGCAAAGAAACTTTCACAGACAGAAACTTTTACACACAGAGGACGTTTTACTCAGATTTTTTTGTGCACAGAAGCTTTTACGCAAAAAAAACCTTTACACAGAGAAGTTTTTGCCCACAGAAGTTTTTACATACAGAAACTTTTATGCAAACAAGCTTTTGTACAGAGAAGTCCTTACCCATCTTTCATCATGTCTCAATTTTTCATGTGTCACCTTCATATCTTCGTTTTTACGCTCTTTTGGTCAACTCCCTCCGTCGTTTAGTTTTCATGTCGCACGGTGTTCTGTCCGTCCATGCTTCGTCCTCGCTCCCTTTGCGGCGAAGCAAACTCAACGAGAACCCAAAAATAAATAGCGACTTAGAAAGATGGGATAAAATTATACAATTACATTAGCAGCAATAGCGACTAGAAGAATGTAGACGTAGCTGACACAGCATGCTGTGGTGAATTGTGGCCCCTGATACCACCAGTGCGCACGATGCTTCAGTGAAGATCTTACATCGATTTCGTCCGGAGCACAGCTGCCCACACCACAACATTTTCAAAAAAAGGCGTGCTATGCGCCGTCTTGCTTTTGGGTTCTCTGGCCCACCTTGTTCTATACAATGGATGTCCCCTCTGGATAAAACCCCAAAAAATATCATCATTGTTCATGCCCAAAAACAATTCCCCAGGGTATTAAATGGGTATATACAGGTTTTGGGAATCATTGGGCATAATTGGATGTATACCCTCTGGAAATTTATTACATAGCCTCTGAGTTAATGAGCCATTTAGTTCGTTTTTTTTTCTTCTTCAAAATGCTGATGTTCTATAGTTGTTTGTATGTTTACCAGAGGGTAACCAAAATCTACAATGTGGCCCCCCCGAGTTAAAGGTTGGTGAATAAGCCCCAGCAACTATAGTTATAAGTACCATAAACCATAGTTATTGGAGTTATAAACCAACTTAGCTATCCAACGGGGGCCTCACATTGTACAACTGGTTGGTGGTTTCAAATATGTGTTGTTTATCCAACCAACCACGTTTGGAATGATGATCCCAGATGACCAGTCGAGCAGAATCTCGCTGATGATCTGGTTTTTATCGATGGCTTCAATTTTGACATGTGGAACACCAGGCATTTTATGGCATATAAATGGATATCTGGTGGTTTGGAACATGAGTTTCATTTTTCCATTCATTTAAACATTTTTTGTCATCATCCAGAGATGTCCCAGCTCAGCGGCTGCGACGGCGTGCAACCGTGCAGTTTCGACAATGGATGTCCCAGCTCACTGAGGAGTTGTACCGCTCGAAAACCTTAGTTGGAAAACTGGAACGACTCTTTCTCAGAGCGGCCAAGTGAGAAAAAAAAACGGAAAGCCAGCATTGATGCACTGGACCTAGCGTACGACATGGATTCACTCTTTCATGACACTCGAGTTCATCTTGTCAATGGCACCAGGCGATCAAAGCTTCACAATGTTCATTTCGAGAAGCAGGTCGAGCTGTATGTGGGATCGCAGAACGACCTCCTTATGACGAAGTGGCCACATGAGCTTGGAGTTCCTCACTCACGTGCACAAGTTTTTGCAGAGTACTATCATTGCGAAGACGATGAAGATGGACTCTCTTTGCTTGCTGCACATGTTCCTGAACAACATGTACCAGATGTTCCCATTTTTCAAGACCCCAGAATTGTTCGTGGAGACGATGATCACCATGAACCAAGTGATGGTGGCTCAGATGAGTCTGAAGATTCACAACTACCTGAACAGTGTATTATACTACACTGATGGGATACATCACCTGGTTCCAAAAGCGGGTCAAACATGGCGGAGTACGAAGCTTTAAAACGGATATTAACTGTAAGTGATTTAAACTGATGCTTGGTTGCTCAATGGTTATCGATTTTTTGGTAGGGGAACCATTGAGCAACAGAACGTGCCAAGAATTTATTTGAACGCAGTATAGAAGATTCCCAATTCCCAATAACTTCTGGTATTTTGTTACATAGTTATTGAAGATGGCCCATTTAGTTCGTTGATTTACCGTTCTTCAAAATGATGATTTTAATAGCTATGTTAGTTTACCAGAGGCTATTTTCCCATATATACATTTGATCATTCCCATGCCATACTATTTGATATATATATATATATATGCAATTACTAGGTAAAGCCTGGTTTGGTAGGTTCATGTTCCAGTTCGTTTGGCCATGACGAGAAATCGGAAGGTAGGCTCTTCATATTCACCGCACGCTCCAGGCTCAATGTTGACGTTTGTAGTGATGCATTCAAGCACCAAAAAGAACATGTCATTCAACAATGTGTACCTGGAATGAGCAATATATACATATGTATATATTATCTATACATTATGTATATATATATATACACGTATACATATGCATGATATAACAGTTAAGATAAGCATGAAATTCCAAGCTGTAGACATTTGCGACGCCCATGATTTTTCCATCCGTTCGAGCCGGCTCTAGGCACCTTCGAGTCGAGCCTCCAGCAAAATGTCCACGAACTCTGGCACTTCGGGCCCATTTCCCAATTCCCGCCGGTCTCCTGGCGATGGATTTATCAGTCTGATGGTAAATATATAAAAATAATATATATATATATATACACGTCGTGGTTGTTGTTGTTGTTGTTGGTGGTGGTGGTGGTGGTGTTGGTGTTGGTGTTGTTGTTGTTGTTGTTGTTGTTGTTGTTGTTGATGCTGTTGATGCTGTTGATGCTGTTGATGCTGTTGTTGCTGTTGTTGCTGTTGTTGTTGTTGTTGATGTTGTTGTTGTTGTTGCTGTTGTTGTTGTTGTTGGTGTTGTTGGTGTTGGTGTTTGTGTTGGTGTTTGTGGTGTTGGTGTTGATGGTGTTGGTGTTGGTGTTGGTGTTGGTGTTGTTGTCGCTGCTGTTGTTGTTAATGCTGTTGTTGTTCTTGTTGGTGGTGTTGGTGTTGGTGTTGGTGTTGTTGTTGTTGCTGTTGTTGTTGTTGCTGCTGTTGATGTTGCTGTTGTTGTTGTTGGTTGTGGTGGTGTTGGTGGTGTTGGTGTTGGTGTTGTCGGTGTTGGTGTTGTTGTTGCTGCTGTTGTTGTTGTTGCTGTTGTTGTTGGTGGTGGTGTTGGTGGTGTTGGTGTTGGTGCTGTTGGTGTTGGTGTTGTTGTGGTTGTTGTTGTTGTTGCTGCTGCTGTTGTTGTTGCTGTTGTTGTTGTTGGTTGTGGTGGTGTTGATGGTGTTGGTGTTCGTGTTGTTGGTGTTGGTGTTGTTGTTGTTGCTGCTGTTGTTGTGGTTGTTGCTGTTGTTGTTGTTGTTGGTGGTGGTGGTGGTGGTGCTGTTGGTGTTGGTGTTGTTGGTGTTGTTGTTGTTGTGGTTGTTGTTGTTGCTGCTGTTGTTGTTGTTGTTGTTGGTGGTGGTGTTGGTGGTGTTGGTGTTGTTGTTGTTGTTGTTGGTGTTGGTGTTGTTGTTGTTTTTGTTGTTGTTGTTGTTGTTTTGCTCTTGTTGTTGTTGTTGTTGTTGTTTTTGTTGTTGTTGTTGTTTCATCATCTTCTCTTCTTCTTGTTTTGGGAGGGAACAGCTACCATAAAAAAGGGTGGTGCAGACCCCCCTCAGAAACTGTGGTGGAAGCAGGGGAAGAAACCACATGTTGGGAACAATTGAGAGCATGTTTGATATTGCAAGGTGAGGCCCAGCCGCATTAGCCTAGGTGAATTCTGGGGCGCCACACCTGTTGCTTTCAGTGTTATAAGTCATAAGTCAACATGCTATGTTGTGGCGAATGGCGCAAATGCTATGTTGGGACTGTTATAATTCTTATACTTAGGTGAATTCTTATAACTAGGTGAATTCAGTGATGTTTTTTGTTGGTTGTGTCCCAACATGCAGGGGAAGGTGAAAACCAGCCAATGACATGGTGGATAGCCAAGGCACCAGCGGACCATTATGGATCGGTTTCAGGGACAATTTGCAGGAACCCGCCCCCCAGGAATTTGATGGTAAAAAGACAGTGAAAACTTTCCCGTGTAGATTTTTCAATTCTTAAGGTACCAGAAACACTATCTGGTTGGTCGTTTGGAACATTTTTTATGTTCCATAATATATGGGATAATCCCTCCGAAATTGACTTTCATATTTTTCAAGATGGTTAAAACCACCAACCAGTTGTATTGTTTACCAAAATATGGTATTCATTAGATCACCATATTCCATATAGACAGTCCTTGGATCAATGGATTTGTTTAAGGGAAAATCTTAACCGGAAACCATGGTTTTTGCAATCAAATATAGGCGTTTCCTGTAAATGTTCCCGTCATCCAATTCTGTGATTGGAATCACCATTAACCAGATAGTTTTTACGCGTTGCCAGGGGACGCTCTTTTTCTGATTCGCCTGGGTTCGGGCCGGCGAGGATTTTTTCAAGCCGTCACCGTTTGAATGAAACGCATCCATCGGTATTTGGGGAGGCTTTAATAAAGTGATTTGGGGAGACGATGGACTACAAAAAGATGGTGGGTTTAACATGCTTTAACCACATTGCAAAACCGTCTAAAATGCTCTAAAGTGGGGATAGAAACCATGGCTATATAACACTAATAATTTGTGACTACCGAACGGTGTCATAGAAATCACCGTTAAATCACCATAGAAATTACCATAGCAATCACCAATATTCATATCTGGCTGGTGGTTAGCCAGTCCCAATATGGTTAATAGTGGTTAATAGTGGTTAATAGTGGTTAATAGTGGTTAACGAGATATTTGGTTAACCTATATGGAACCCAACGACATCTATGCTGAATCTATGGTTCATCTATGGTTAATAATGGTTAATCATTGGAATAACAATATATCTGGTTGGTGGTGACTGGAACCATGGAACTTGATGATTTTCCAGAAACAGTTGGGAATTTTATCATCCCAACTGATGATCTCACTCCATCATTTTTCAGAGGGGTTGGTTGAAGCCACCAACCAGATTTGTATCCCACTAAAACTATGTTTTTAGGCAGCAGGAGGTCGACAAAACACCAAGTGTCTCTTGTTTTTCTTTAGGGTTGGGTGACAGCCTCCTCCCATTTCCTGCTGATATAGTTCCAATTCCTCGCAAACCACCAGCCAGGCTCATGTACCCAACCGGTGGTTTGTGACTGGAACCATTGGTGGATGTTGGTGCTATGGATCCTGCGATGATGATGAACCAAGTTCAACCAACGATCATTGTTTACCAACTGGTGAACGGTTCGTCAAAAACAAGATATCAACGGATTGTTGTCGCAAACAACTTTGTCCGAGAATATTGTGCCCCAAAATGAAGAGGTACATAATAAATATAGTGTATCCTGTTTACCTCATTATTTTCCAATAGGTGGTTGGTAGTTGAAAGCCATGCCAAAACATGCCAAGTCTTACAGATAGTTGTCACCGACTGACAACTGAGGTCAAGCAAAGCTTCTACCGGGAGCTATCAGCCTCAAAAGGCCCCTTCTGAATCGGAAACATGTTTTTGCAGTCCCTTTAATGTCTTTAAGTTTTCCTTCAATATCAGAAGTCCCTTTAGTTTTTGCAGTGACTTTGCTTCTTTGCCTTTCGATTTTGGCTAAAACATATCAAATTTTATATATATATATTATATTATATATATATCATCTTAAATGATATTCTGAAGTACCATCATTATTCATTAAATCATCCAGGATGACACGATGACATTTACATGGCGGATTTTCATTGGAAAACCTCAGCCAAGCTCAGGGACTGGCGCATACGGTGAGACAGCACCTGGGTAAGTAAGCCAGTAGTAGATAAGTATGTTGGTTATAGTAGATATAAGTAATTGTAAGTAGATCTATGTTTCTTTATTTACAAATAATACAACATATGTGTGTATATATATATATACACATACATAAATATAGAGGTTTTAACTTACTCTAGAATACGCTTAGTAACTTTTATTTTATGTTTAGTAGAGGTTTTTTTTGTATACACAAAAATGAGAGGAAATTCCAGTCTTTATAGATGATTCTCACAGCTATAAATCTCCATTTAAAGATATTTACTGTATAGGGCTGTATAGGGGTTACTGTACTTAGTTTGCAAAACATATGTAGAGGGATAACTTTATAGATGTATACATAGGTATATTTATAGCTTAGTCGTTGTAAAATCACCTCGGTGGTCCAGGACACAAGCAGCCTCTTGAAGCTGCCCAGGACCGGGAAAACCGCGGGAAAACACCTACCTTTGAACATCAAATCGGTGGTAAATAGATGTGAATCACGAAACATATGGGCATAGATGTCCTTTTCCCATTGGTTGGTTGATTCATAGAGGGGGTTGAAGAAACCCCTTTAAGAACAGGTTTCTATGATGATAGATGGTATACCAGCTCCCGGCCCCTCTATTTTTACCAAAAGGACATGATTGCATATGGGATTGTATATGGGACTACCCTCTGGTAAACGTTAACAAATAGCTATGGAAAGATCCACCATTTTGTAGCTGGGAAAATCAACTATTTCTATGGCCATGTTCAATAGCTACGTTGAATTACCAGAGGGTATAGGTTTTGACACATCCCCAGTATGACCAATCTAATTCATAGTTTATTCTTACGAGTTATGAGTTATCAGTTATAGTTCGTAGTTTTCTTGTCTCTGATGGTTATCATGTTGAATATGTTTAGACGAATCGCATCACTCCAAAAAAATCGCCTCCGGACCCTTCATCAGCAGCTCGGGATGTAGGGGATGAAGTCCACACATGACACCATGCAATGGGGCTGTGAAACATATTTTCGTGGGATTAGAATCCAACAATGATGATAGTGGGATTATAGAGTGAATATCCGATAATAATGATAATCAAAATCCCACGAACATATTGAATAATAATCCTTCAATAGTGAATATTAGAATCCTTCTAGATGTTATCCAATAAGAATTATTGTTGGTGAAATATCCAAAAATTCCATGATAGTGGGATTATATCATAAGTGGGATTATATTGGATATAATAATAGAGGTACTGTACCACACTCTGTACCATATAAATAATATTTATATTTATATAAATTCAATGGGAATTTCAGGATCCTAAAATAGAGGTACTGTACCATATAAAGCCATAGAAATTGGGTGTATATCCCCTTATATAGCCCTTACATAGGCCTTATATATCGTAGGTACCGTCATTTTAGTATTCTGGAATTCCCATTGACCAGTGATTAATTGATGTGTTTCTCCCCTTTTGAGGGGGTTGAAAAAGCGCGCGGCCGACTTCAGCACTACGTCCCAACTATGATTGATGTATTTTTTGGGGATAGTCCCTTTGCATAGTCGTTACATATCTTAGGTCTTAGGTCCTCCAATTTGACGAGTGAATCCCTTAAAAAATATCCCGTCACGATGATGCAATGGCATCACTGGATTACTCGAGGCCACAAATATGGGATTTTCCCATATCAAAGGTGCTTCCTTTAAAATTGACCCTCAACCAATTCCGTGAACAATTTTGGATTCCCAAAAAAAGTCAGCGCCTTTGAACTTAAATTCCCCTTGTTTGATGCTGATTCTTGCCGTTGAAACTGCCATGGGCAATACCCAAACATCGTGGCCGGAAGCTTGCTAGGTTGGTTTAGTTCAAGAGTTTAAATATAATTTACGGTAGGTATATACAACTAGCGAATGAGGCTTCAGAAAACCACCCAAAAATACATGAATATATATATATATATGTATATATATATATATATGTATATATATATATATATACATCCCCATTATGGTTGGTTAATTCCCTAAGAATAGCCAATAATAATCCATAATCTCCCATGATATCCCATAAATATCCCATAATCTCCCATGATATCCCATAAATAGCCAATAATAATCCATAATCTCCCATGATATCCCATAAATATCCCATAATCTCCCATGATATCCCATAAATATCCCATAAATATCCCATGAAAATCCCATAAATATCCCATAATCTCCGCAACACAGTTGGATTCTTCCCCGTTTTTTTGGGGGGAACGATCTCCCCGCGTTGCGGGAACGATCCAACGGATCCAACGGGAACTCTGCGTCCAGGACCGATTGGCTCGATGTGGCCGGCACCAGCGTGGAGAGTTTGTCCTCCTGGGCGCGGGAATCTTGGCGCTGACCAGAAATAGTTTTTTTCTAATATATAGTGACGGACAATCACTTAGAACGTATTTTGGAAAAATTTTTCTGAATATTACTGCTTTTTTTACGTTCTAAGCCTTGCACTTAGAACGTCGAAAACCATACACTTAGAACGTCCAAATATCAAGATTCATCACTTAGAACGTACCGGGGATTTAACACTTAGAACGTGTCTAGGTCACTGATGATAGTGGAAAGGCTTGTGAAATCTTTTATCTCTAAGTGTTGGATCCAGCAGCTAATTCCGTAGGAAGCATAGACATAATTTCGTACCATTTGGCTTTTCCCTCCCATATGATGTGCAAATATTGGCGATCTTTTATCTCTGGAACACTATACCTTTTGGTGCTTTTTGGGGGTTCTGAGTTCTGATGTTCTAAGTGTTGGATTCAGCAGCTAATGCCGTAGGAAACATAGACATAATTTCGTACCATTTGGCTTTTCCCTCCTATATGATTTGCAAACATTGGCGATCTTTTATCTCTGGAACACTATACCTTTTGGATCCTTTTGTTGCTTTTTGGGGGTTCTGTCGTTCTAAGTGTTGGATTCAGGAACTAATTCTGTAGGAAACATAGACATAATTTCGTACCATTTGGCTTTTCCCTCCCATATGATTTGCAAATATTGGCGATCTTTTTATCTCTGGAACACTATACCTTTTGGATCCTTTTGGTGCTTTTTGGGGGTTCTGACGTTCTAAGTGTTGGATTCAGCAGCTAATTCCGTAGGAAACATAGACATAATTTCGTACCATTTGGCTTTTCCCTCCCATATGATTTGCAAATATTGGCGATCTTTTATCTCTGGAACACTCTACCTTTTGGATCCTTTTGGTGCTTTTTGGGGGTTCTGACGTTCTAAGTGTTGGATTCAGCAGCTAATTCCGTAGGAAACATAGACATAATTTCGTACCATTTGGCTTTTCCCTCCCATATGATTTGCAAATATTGAATTGGCGATCTTTACCTCTTGAACACTATACCTTTTGGTGCTTTTTGGTGGTTCTGACGTTCTAAGTGTTGGATTCAGCAGCTAATTCCGTAGGAAACATAGACATAATTTCGTACCATTTGGCTTTTCCCTCCTATATGATTTGCAAACATTGGCGATCTTTTATCTCTGAAACACTATACCTTTTGGTGCTTTTTGGGGGTTCTGACGTTCTAAGTGTTGGATTCAGCAGCTAATTCCGTAGGAAACATAGACATAATTTCGTACCATTTGGCTTTTCCCTCCTATATGATTTGACATTGGCGATCTTTTATCTCTGGAACACTATACCTTTTGGATCCTTTTGGTGCTTTTTGGGGGTTCTGACGTTCTAAGTGTTGGATTCAGCAGCTAATTCCGTAGGAAACATAGACATAATTTCGTACCATTTGGCTTTTCCCTCCCATATGATTTGCAAATATTGGCGATCTTTTATCTCTGGAACACTATACCTTTTGGTGCTTTTTGGGGGTTCTGACGTTCTAAGTGTTGGATTCAGCAGCTAATTCCGTAGGAAACATAGACATAATTTCGTACCATTTGGCTTTTCCCTCCATATGATTTGCAAATATTGGCGATCTTTTATCTCTGGAACACTCTACCTTTTGGATCCTTTTGGTGCTTTTTGGGGGTTCTGACGTTCTAAGTGTTGGATTCAGCAGCTAATTCCGTAGGAAACATAGACATAATTTCGTACCATTTGGCTTTTCCCTCCCATATGATTTGCAAATATTGAATTGGCGATCTTTACCTCTTGAACACTATACCTTTTGGTGCTTTTTGGGGTTCTGACGTTCTAAGTGTTGGATTCAGCAGCTAATTCCGTAGGAAACATAGACATAATTTCGTACCATTTGGCTTTTCCCTCCTATATGATTTGCAAACATTGGCGATCTTTTATCTCTGAAACACTCTACCTTTTGGTGCTTTTGGGGGTTCTGACGTTCTAAGTGTTGGATTCAGCAGCTAATTCCGTAGGAAACGTAGACATAATTTCGTACCATTTGGCTTTTCCCTCCCATATGATTTGCAAATATTGGCGATCTTTTATCTCTGGAACACTATACCTTTTGGTGCTTTTTGGGGGGTCTGACATTCTAAGCCGTAAGAAACATAGACATAATTTCGTACCATTTGGCTTTTCCCTCCCATATGATGTGCAAATATTGGCGATCTTTTATCTCTGGAACACTATTCCTTTTGGTGCTTTTTGGGGGTTCTGACGTTCTAAGTGTTGGATTCAGCAGCTAATTCCGTAGGAAACATAGACATAATTTCGTTCCATTTGGCTTTTCCCTCCCATATGATTTGCAAATCTTGGCGATCTTTTATCTCTGGAACACTATACCTTTTGGTGCTTTTTGGGGGTTCTGACGTTCTAAGTGTTGGATTCAGCAGCTAATTCCGTAGGAAACATAGACATAATTTCGTACCATTTGGCTTTTCCCTCCCATATGATTTGCAAATATTGGCGATCTTTTATCTCTGGAACATATACCTTTTGGTGCTTTTTGGGGGTTCTGACGTTCTAAGTGTTGGATTCAGCAGCTAATTCCGTAGGAAACATAGACATAATTTCGTACCATTTGGCTTTTCCCTCCCATATGATTTGCAAATCTTGGCGGTCTTTACCTCTGGAACACTATACCTTTTGGTGCTTTTTGGTGGTTCTGACGTTCTAAGTGTTGGATTCAGCAGCTAATTCCGTAGGAAACACAGACATAATTTCGTACCATTTGGCTTTTCCCTCCTATATGATTTGCAAACATTGGCGATCTTTTATCTCTGGAACACTCTACCTTTTGGATCCTTTTGGTGCTTTTTGGGGGTTCTGTCGTTCTAAGTGTTGGATTCAGCAGCTAATTCCGTAGGAAACATAGAGATAATTTCGTACCATTTGGCTTTTCCCTCCCATATGATTTGACATTGGCGATCTTTTATCTCTGGAACACTCTACCTTTTGGATCCTTTTGGTGCTTTTTGGGGGTTCTGACGTTCTAAGTGTTGGATTCAGCAGCTAATTCCGAGGAAACATAGACATAATTTCGTACCATTTGGCTTTTCCCTCCATATGATTTGCAAATATTGGTGATCTTTTATCTCTGGAACACTATACCTTTTGGTGCTTTTTAGGGGTTCTGACGTTCTAAGTGTTGGATTCAGCAGCTAATTCCGTATAGGAAACCTAGACATAATTTCGATTCCACTTCGAATTCCAATTTTCTGCAATATTTTAATTGCGTTATAAAAGGAAATTCAATTGATTTCGAAAGCGAAAAAACTAGTCTTTTTATTAAGGGTTTAAATTTATTATTAGGATCCGCTTCGAAATCCAATTTTTGGCAATATTTTAATTGTGTTATAAGGAAATTTACCTGATTTTGAAATCGAAAAAAACGGTTTTTCTTATTAAGGGTTTAAATTTATTTAGGTCCGCATCGAAATCCAATTTGTGGCAATATTTCAATTGCGCTATATAAGGAAATTTAATTGGTTTTGAATCGAAAAAAATAGTTTTGTTTTATTAAGGGTTTAAATTTATTAGGGTCCGCTTCGAACTCTAGTGTTTGGCAATAGTCTTATTGCGTTATAATTTAATTGATTTTGAATCGAAAAAACTAGTCTTTTTATTAAGGGTTTAAATTTATTATTAGGATTCGCTTCGAAATCCAATTTTTGGCAATATTTTAATTGCGTTATATAAGGAAATTTAATTGATTTTGAAGTCGAAAAAAATAGCCGCTTTATTAAGGGTCTAAATTTATTATTAGGGTCCGCTTCGAAATCCAATTTTTGGCAATATGTTTAATTGCGCTATATAAGGAAATTTAATTGATTTTGAAATCGAAAAAATAGTTTATATAGCGACGGACAATCACTTAGCACGTTCTAAGTGTTGGTTTACGTTCTAAGTGATAAATGGGCCTAAGTGATATTTTGACGTTCTAAGTGATGAATTTTCCCTACGTTCTAAGTGATGAAATTTTGCTACGTTCTAAGTACGAAAAAAAAAATGGAAAAAAATTACGTTCTAAGTGATTGTCCGTCACTATAGACTACAAATATGTGTATTATATATATAATATATATAATATATATATATATACACTTATATAATTATACATATATATATAATATATATTTATATATATATAAATGAGAAAATAAATAAATGCACACATTTATATACATATATATTTTTATATAAACACATTTATAGAGACTCTAGAGCTCCAAAGACCTTCTGAGACTGTTTTTTGGGCTGGTTTTGGTGCCCACATCTAAACACCTTCTCCGAGACATTCCAAGCCGAAGGGGGCAGTCTTCGATATTTTAGGACCACCAAACGGTTTCTTTTCAGAGTTATACTTACTCTCCAGTAATTTAACATAGACCCCGCCAGACTGCCAGGTAGGGGTTGAAAGATTAGTTGATTAGTTTTCACGAAAAAGTTGTTGTTTTCAGGGTCTATGCTAATTTACCAGAGGGTAAAACCTTGTAAAACAAACCTTGTAAAATATAGGAACTTCTGTATGCAGGGGCTTTGAAGGATCACACACCAACAGTGCCAACAGTTCATTTGTAATTTGGAAGATGAATCCACATGCTGGCAGCATTGTATCACCGGCTTCTTGAAGGTTTCATCGATGTGCTGGAGGGTGAGGCTTTGCAGCGATGTTTGTTGTTGTTTTTTTACCCATGAGTACTATAGTTGTATCCCCTGAAAATCGGCCCAAACTCATTCACCTCAAATGATTTATGTGATCTTTGCTAAATGGGGGCCTCATTCTGCAGTCCCATCTTTTCCACACATGTTCCTTGCTCAAATTCCATTTCTGGGATATAAATTCCAAACTTTTAACTAATGGAATTTGAGCATCCCAACCATGAATTCCAGTTTCTGGGATATCAACCATATCTGGGATATCCTCTGGTAAACGTTTACATAACTATGGAAAATCACCATGCTATGTAGCTGGGAAAATCCACTATTTCTATGGCCATGGCTTCAATAGCAAACTGTTAGTTTACCAGGCCGGGTAATATCCCAATTATTCCCATATTATATCCCCATTAAGATGCCATTCATATACCTATCCTGGTGATATTCCCATTATATTCCCATCATTACCAGGCCGGGTATCATTTAATGACACCATTTTGGTTGCATCTTTTTCCCCGTTCCATCCGAGGAGCACCGTCCGTCCTTGCAGCCTCCCAGTGCCTTTCCGGGCCGCGGCCGTTCGTCGAGCCGCACGAGTGCTGGAAGTCAGATAAGTCAGGAGCGGCGGTGAGTGAGGGGATGGGATCATGGAAGTTTACCCTCTGGTAAACATACAAAAAACTACAATGTGGCCCCCCCGAGTTATAGGTTGGTTAACAAAAGCCCCAGTAACTATAGTTATAAGTGCCATAAACCATAGTTATTGGAGTTATAAACGGGATATACCCTCTGGTTATGTCAAAATAGCTATTGAAAATGGCCCAGTCGAAATCGTGGATTTTCCCAGCTACAACATAGCGATTTTCAATAGCAAACTGTTTGTTTACCAGAGGGTAAGGTTCATTGCGTTTCATGGGATAGAACGAACAACATTTCTGGGTTTGATCATGAGTACGGTAATCCAGTATTTGTTCGTGAATCCACGGAACATTATGGAAAGCGGCAGCTGGTGTGTTGCCAATCATTATTAGTAGATTTGAAGATTCTTCGTAATGACCATAATGGCTGGGTTAGTTCACCGATTACCAAATTTCAAGTACATGTTTACCAAATTGGGATATTGTATAAATATATAATTATATATATATACAATATGATGCATATATATATATACACAGGATGGGGCCCCCAAAATAGCATTCAGTTGAGATATCAGTGGCTGAATTCTATGGTTATTAGTATATATAACTATATAGTGAATGGAGTTTATAACTTGTAACTGGGGGACACCTCTATATATATATAAATATGATCTTGGTGTGCGGTGTGCTGGTGTCTTCGGTGGACTCGCGCGGTAAAATGTTCCATTGTTTATTTTGTTTGGGGCATGCAATGAATGTTGGTATGAGGACCACATTCAAATATAAAATATAACTAACAAGTGGTTACATAAAATTAATGTTGTAAATCTAATGTGATAATTTAACTAATGTTGTAAATTTAATGTCGTTATATGGTAAATTAATCATTTGTAAATATCATGTTGGCATAAGGAGAAGCACAAAAAAAAGACAAGGAGAAACACCAAGATCCTGAAGAGCGGGATTTAAAGATCCCATTGAGACCAAGAGATCAGAGCTCATCATAGCTGAGTGGAATGCCAAGATTCAAGCGAAGGGACCACGGGAAGAACGCAGCACCAGGATTGCCAGGATTGCCAAGGGACGATCAACCATCGAATGGATTCCATTTAGGGGTCCACGAAAAAAACCCGGCCTGGTAATCTGTTAAATAACTATTGAAACTGGCCATAGAAATCGTGGATTTATCCATTAATACTGTTGAAGCATGGTGATTTTTCATAGTTTTTTGTTAACGTTTACCAGAGGGTATATATTTAGGGGTCCCAATGCACCAAAGTGATGGAAAAAACAAGACAGTTGATGGCTGGTTGGTGGTTGAGCTACCAACCCCTCTGAAAAATGATGGAGTTCGGAAATGTTGGGATGATGATATTCCCAACTGTTTCTGGAAAGTCATAAAATTCCATGGTGCCAGTCACCACCAACCAGATGGGGTTTCAGAGGTAGGAAGGGCACCGCATTACAATTAGGCTGAAGGGGAATGTCAGCCTTCTGGATGTCACGTGTGCCGACGAAAATTCCCACACCTTCAGGCTTTGTTAAACTTGCCCATGAATAACCTCTTGCATTTCGGCATTTCTGGGTCTTTGCTTGACTTGTCCTGGTATGACTCTCTCATCGACCTGAATATCAGTTTGTCAGCATTGACAATGAGCTTGCCAGCAGACCTATCAAAGATGCTGTTCACAATCAGGGATTGTCTTTCTCTTTTTCTCAGCATATGGAAAAAATAGGGATTTCACATTTTTCTTAGGAAAAAAACATGTTTTGTTTTTTTCAATATGTTTTTTCACATATTTCACTTTGGTGCATTGGGACCCCTAAATATATACCCTCTGGTAAACGTTGACAAAAAAACTATGAAAAATCACCATGCTTCAACAGTATTAATGGATAAATCCACGATTTCTATGGCCAGTTTCAATAGTTATTTAACAGATTACCAGGCCGGGTTTTTTTCGTGGACCCCTAAATCACCAAATGTAATGTGCTACCTTGACCTAGGTGGGTTCTGGATAGGGTAGGTTTTTTCAAGAGTTATATTGAGAGATTTTGAGTTATAAAGAGTTTTAAAATGAGAAAACATGGGAAAACATGGGAAAATATGAGAAAACATGGGAAAAAGAGAAATTTTGAGAAAAAAAAAGTTTTGAATAAGAAGACTTAATCGAACAAGATCACGTCACCCACATGTTTGTTTTCTTTTCAAGTCAACTGTTTGCAGCTACAGTTTTGTTTTGCCACATTTTGTTTGCAGAGACTTTATGTTATTTAAAACTATATATTCATATGATATCATATGATATGAATTGCATGAAATTGAAATATTTGATATCCTCTGGTTGATTATCCCATATGCATATGCAAAATTAACAAATCCCCAATACAAACATGGCATGGTTTATGTACAAATTCAAATTTATGTCCTAACAAGTATAATATAAATAAGTAGAAAGTGGTGACATGTGTCAACAACATATTGTACCTTAATTTCGTTTGTTTCCCTCTTACACCGTCTTGCCCCGCCGCTGCTTCATTGTGGACTTGAACAACATCTCTTCGACACAGGTGCTACTGGCTTGTTTTGTGCCTGAGGAGTTGCTTAGTCAGTTGTAACAACCATGTTTTTTTTTTAAAAAAAATATTGTACATATTTTCAAAAATAAGGTGTTTTATTTCATTCCTCATTCATGTCATTGACATCTCTGGCAGTAGCAAATCATGTTTTTGACATCCCTGGCCGATCAATGCAGACATTTGTCCCAAGCTGCCATAGACTTTTTTTTGGTTTCATCTGTGGTCATTTGTCATGGCTAGACATGGGGACCGCATTCGTATGGTTGAGTCGCAAGTGGCGACGCCGTTGGTCTTTGAGTACTTGTGTGGCTTGGGTGACACCGGTATCCGGTTTGTAACGGAGGCATTGCACCGCCCAGTTCCAGATCCACGCAATGATACGCGTCAGTTACTTGTTGATAAACTAGAACTGTATATTTTGATGGTTGAAATTCAAAGTGGATGTGTTAAATAATTGGTTTGCCAACTGTTTTTGTATTGGTGTTTTTTTATTTATGGGGATGCCATTGATGGCAACCACTTGACAACCAAGGGGGTTACAGTTGGCGATACAATTGTCCAACAACTATCCAGCAGTGCCAGAAGTCCACAGGGAGTCACTTGTTTTTGAGGTCAGCATTTTCCTTTTTATTGTTGAACCAAAAAATAAAATAGTTGCACGATGTTACTTTCATGTTGACAGTTGGGTCAAATTCTTTGGAAGAGAGATTTGGTGAGGTTTCGTTCGAATAGAATGTCATTGTTTCATTCAATTTTAAGACTTGGTGGAAAACTGTCATTAAGGACATATGATGAAGGCGCCTTTGCCATCAATTGTGACTCATGTGCCGACAACCCGTGTCTGAAGTGACATGTTGTTCTTTGACATGAGTATATTTTTCTAGTCTGTTCTTGAAAGGTTTGGATTTTTATAAGTGGTGCATCCATAGCTTGGATCCACACATGATTCTTGAAATATTCCAGTACATGTGTTAGTTCTCATTTGTGATTTTGCTTTGCACCCTAAGGAGTGCACAGCTCTACCTGCTCCATGAGGCGATTGAGTGGGCCAATCGGAACCCTCGGCGTCGCCGCACGTCGCTGCAGCGTCATGTGTCGTGGCTCGATGAGAACGTGCCTGCTCAGGTCACAGTTGTCCCCTACTGTGGAAGGCTCTTCAATGTACAATTGTCCTTCAACCAGGATCACACATTTGTTGTCATCGATGGTGCCTTCCCTCTTCAATAGCACTTTATTTTGGACACATGACATGTTTTTGTGTTTTGGTTTTTGAACAGAAATTACTTTTTGAAGTCCCAGTGGCAACACTTTCCATTTCTCAGCATGGCCTGCGCTCAGGACAAATCTGTGTTGAGGCGTGGGGGATCTACTTGAGGCCTACGGAGCTTGATGCTGTGATTCCGGCCATTCCACCCTCGCCTCCGATACATGTGTACCTTAGTTCGTGATAACATATGTCCAACGTTGGTTGAGCACAAGGCTTGACTTGAACAAAGGCAGCTCGAGACATTTGTCCACAGTTTGACACAATGGCACATATATCCAATTTTATTTGATGATGACATGTGTTCATTTTGCAAAGAGCGGTAGTCAAATAAACAAGTTTTACATGTCAAAAAAGAATTTGTGTCTTTTTCTGCTTTCAGAGTGTGCTCATGTGTCATGTGTGACAACAATAAGTGCTTCTTCTTGAAGCTTGGAAGCTTGGGAGTGAAGGGGAACTTTAAAACATGAGCCTTTCAGAAGTGCAGCAATTGTCTGAGTTTCTTTCTTAGTGCATACTGGGCATACTGGAAAACATCAATTCAGGGTCGACTGTCCTGACACAATTTCTAGGGGTTGGCAAGTTTGTCTTTGAATTTGCACATGTCAAGAAGGGGGGCGGGGCGGAACATAAAATGAAACTTGACTGGTCAAGTGTCAGTTACCCATACCCTCGCAGCATTCATCCATACCCCCAATCCTGGCATACACAGGTGAGTGCACTTAGCTTGACGTTTGCCAGGTGCTCTTTGGGATCTTTGGATGCGTGCGGCAGTGCAGACCTCAAGTGTGGACACTTGTTCTTCATGTGTCAGTAGTAGGTTTCTGTAATGATTGTGTTATGTGGTTTCTCATGTTAGATCCGTTTGATTCATGTAGATTTTGTGAGTGACTACAAGCACTCTTCACCTCTTCACTGCCTTGTTTGACACCAGTTATCATGGTCCTCACTTGTTATACAAACATATTCTTGCAGCACTTGTTATGTCCTGTGTTATCTTTGTGGCCCAGGCGCAGTTCACCACAAATCATTTGTCCACAGATCATTTGTTACATTTGTCAGCTGTGTCTCATGGCGACAGTTGATCTTCTTTCCAAGGGGGACACGCAGAAGGGTTGGGAAAAGGTGACGACGACAAGTGTCATGGATATCCTCAAGTGGCACACTGGTGATTACCGTGTTCTTGTGCAAGATGCTGAGCCTATGGTTGTCCCCTGAACTGATTCATGTGACAAATTTTGAACATGTTTTTTTTCCAGTGCCAGCTACATTATGACGCATGACAAATATGATCAGACTAGAAATTAATGATAGTTGAAATAAACTGTGACAGATCCACTAAGAATGTTTGCATGTTTTGATGTTTATCGTTTTCCAATTTGTTTCTGAATCCATTGTCAGGATGGGCCATGGAATATCACCATCACCATGCGTGGACCGAACAAATCTGTACAAGTGTTTGGGACTCTTGAGGGCAAGAGGAAGTTGGCCCCTTCTTTCCAGTCGCCGTGCAAGTCGCTCAGAAGGATGAATGCGTTTCTTGAGGAGAAGGATGCACATGTGTCAGAGCCAGTGGGGTCTCAGAATTCTCCAGTTCCTGGTGGTCACATGTGTCATGGTGAGAGTGGGTGACAGATTCCCAGGTTGAGCCACCTAATGATTTCAGTTGTCATGATGGTGATGATGAGATTCCTCAAACTGTACCTCAATATGGTGATGATTGGGATGACACTCAAGTGGTGGAAGGATGATTGTGTCTAATGTCTTTTTGTATATTGCACATATGTACTTTGCTATGTGCTGTGACTGTGTCAAATGTCACTGAACATGGTGACATTTTTGTTGGACACATGTCATGTTGCACCAACATGGTGCCAAGTTGTCTCTGCCTTAATTATGCCTAGTTTGTCTGAGTGTGGTCGATAGTAGCCACAACTTGACAGACCGTGAGGCATGGACAATTGACAGGGGATCGGATGGACAAAAAAACAGGACGAAGCAAAGGCACACTTGTGATTCAATGTTGTTCCGAACTTTTGTCTGAATATGAACTTGATGTAAAGATCTTTCAGCAGTTTTATTTTATATGTCACACATGTTTAAATTCCTGCTGGCCAAGATGTGGAACTGTGCGGAGATGTGGAGAGCTCAGTCAAGAATCCAGTGAATGATAATGTTCAGGTGTCACTTGTGGTTTTCCTTAGAGCATTTCTGATTCACTGATTCACTGGGTCTGAACTTGTGTCAAATTTATTCGTGTGCTCAGGCTATTACCAATGAGGTGTGGTCTTGTGAGACTTGTGACTGTGACATGTGTCCACAAGCTTGTGACATTTATTTTAGTTAGATCTTGGCTACCATGTTCAATATGACATATTCCAAGTAGCTCCATGTTTTAAATAAATGGTTTCCACTTTGTTCCATACAGTTCTTTCGGAATCTGCTGCCAGGCTGATCAAGGTATCTACATTGTCTTCTCTGCAACTTCTGGGTGGTGCCAAGCTCAAGTTGGATCACCAACCTGGGACATGATGATTAATACAACAGCTGACTGAACTAGCAAAGTGAAGAGTTTATTTTGTCGAGAGAGTCTTTGATTGAAGTGTTTGATGGATGTCAGACATCTGACATTGACAACGTTTGCCACGTTCCGACTCAAAGCTATTTGCATCAAGTGTCGCACAAAAAAATGTCAAGCCAGTGAAGCCATACTTCGGCAGGCATCAAATAAACATTTGTTCGGATTAAATGCATACATGTGGCCAATGTAAAGTTATAATGAAAAATGATGACAAGTAAATGAGAATTCTAATGACTGAAAATGATGACTGTGAATCATAGATTGACTCACTCACTTACACAGCTAATTTCACTGTGCATCGCATCTGTCACCATTTGTCATCATATGGCTGACACTGGCAATAGTCTGGCGCTGCTCGGCCTCAACCTCACTGAAGAGGGAAGGGAGGCTTTGGAAGGGCACCGGACTCTTGTCTTAATAAACCTCAAGTCAAGCCTTGCCAGATTGTGCACTGAACTGTTCAAGTTTCTTTTCAAATGACACACTGTTTGCAGTTGCCAGATTGTATGCCACTGATGAGAAGTTTACAGTTTACATGTGTCAATCCTGCATTGATCAATCTTGATTCAGGAAAGCCCAGCAAGTGCCATGTCTGCTTTTATGATTTTGTCTTGCCTTCTTGTTCATTGCCACTGTTCAAATGGAACGAGTTGCTGCATTGTGGAATGCTGTGCTTCTATGGCTCAGGCGCTCTACCTTTTGTCACTTCTGTCCAAGCCCAGAGTGGAGGACATTTGTCATCAGTTGTCGATCGACCATGGCAAGCAAGATGTCGATGCCTGGACCCTCAAGACCACATGGCGGCACGTCAAAAGGACAGGTTCTCAGATCTGCCTTTCACTTTCAGAAAGAATCATAGCTGTCACATGTGTCTTGAATAATGCCTTTTCCTGTGATTGAGGGCACTGAAAGTGTCTGACTTGTTGTGATTAAGGATCCAAATCCATCATGGGTTCCCCGATCATCTTCCGTGGAAAAATGCTCGATGAGCTCAGAGCTGTAACTGGGCAGCATCAAACGTTCTCAAAGTATCTAATTGTGAGTGCATTGTCTGTTTCAATTCTGATGGATCACCTGTTGTTTCCCTTCTGTCTGACTTGATTCGGTCACATTGCCATTGGCTGAGATGGTGCGGAACTCCTCGGAGACATCTGTCTACCCTGACATTGTTGGACAATTGTCAAGTCGCTACCGCGAGGGGACAGTGCAGTGGCCACAGAAAGTGGTAATCGCAGGGTTTGGTCAGGGCAAGAGGTGGAGGGAGATGCGTGAGGACTGACTGATGTTGCTGTGCATGACTGCTTTTTGCATTTTCTGTTGGTTTGCCTTGGGGAAACTGATTGGTACTTCTTGACTATTTTTGTTTAACTGTTTGATATGCATCACAGCCTCTTTCCTGCAGGAATATGTGTCGGAGCATTGGATGAAGAATGTTGGAGACATGTGTCAGTTCATTTCTCCCAACCAATGGCACCGGGTTGATGTGAGCATGTCAATGGAGTCCCTTGGCTGTACTATTCCACTGCCCCATGTGTTTGGCTTGTAAAATCACCAGCAAGTGATGCAGGAATGTTGGGCAAGTTTGAATTCAAAATCTTGACTTCATCCTAAGGAGAGCTCCAGGACCCTTCCGAAATGGACATTTGTCTGGCTGGCATCAACCTATCCAGGAACAGGCGTGGTCATTTTCTGAAATGTGTCTGAATGATGTCATGTGTCTGAATGTGTGTCATGTTCTGGTTTGACGAGTCTGGAACTGAAGATTCAGTACATTCTTGTATACTTATTGATTGCAGGTCATGGAGCATCCTGACTTCCATAAAACCATGGACTGGATCCTGGAAAGTCCTGCGCCTCTGGTGAGGAGACCTGTTTGATGACTTGCATTTTATGTGAAAAAATGACAAAGTGGGTTTGACACAGTCACATATGTCCTGACATGTGACATAGTCAACTATTCACATATGTCCTGCAGGATCTCCTGCACAGCCGGTTGGCACCGTACAATTGTCTGCTCTCTTACCTTGTATGGCGTTTTGATTGCAACTTGGCTTGAAATACTTGTCCTGATTGAAAGTGCTGCTGATGTATTTCAATGCAGCTGTTCATTGTTTTTGATTGAGAGTGTGGCTTTTCATTGCTATTCAACCTAAGGCCATCGGGTGCCAACCCAAAGCACGAGCCACAACTGGCAAGAGGATGTGGAGACGTGTCACGCTTACATGCGAGGAGATTTGTCTTGGATGGAGGCAATGCAGAACCTCATCAATCGGACAAGTGTCGAGTTCGCGGACTTCAAGGCCTTCACCGCGGAGTACCTCAACAGATACATTTGTCAGTTCAAGAATGCCTATTTTGAGGGGTGTTCTGGCTGCATTAGATTCATTTTCACACTGTGCTAAAATTTGAATTTGGAATTTGACTTCACTGTTTGAGAAGATTAACTTGAGTACCCTTCAAATGGAACAAACAGTTGTGTAATGATTGACATTTTGCATAACCCATGTTGCCCAGGTTCGACCACATGATCCCCTACATTGAGGAGGCCAAGCATGGTACATCTGTCGGACCTGCCGCAAAGGCTGGAGATTTGTCATTGCTGTTGCTGTGAAACTAACTTAAGGCTGCAAACTGATGTGAATAGCATCTGAATGTTTGATGTGTCTGAGCTGGATGTTCATATGTCTTACAAGTGTCACTTTGTCCACTTGCAGGCAATGCCCAAGGCCAAGGTGAAGGCCATGCCGAAGAGGTTGAAGACAGGGACGGAGTTCCTGGGGGCAAGTGCGAAGGCTGCGTCATCTCGAGCAACATCTCGAGCAACATTTGTCAACACGGACGCCTTCGAAATCGACGAGGAAGATGCCACATTTGTCACAGGAGGTGGGGCATGCATGGAGGTGGATGATGATGGTGATGATGGGGATGATGGTGATGATGGGGATCATGGTGATGATGGGGATGATGGCGATGATGGGGATGATGGTGATGATGGGGATGATGGTGATGATGGGGATGATGGTGATGATGGGGATGATGGTGATGATGGGGATGATGACTTCATCCCTTTCTTGTTATCCCCTTCACCTCCAATGGCTGCAGGTGGAAGCAGGCGCCAGAGATCGAAGAGCACCACATGGCGCAGGAAGCGACAAGTGTCGGAGTCGAGGTCGCCTCCTCCTCCTCCTCCTCCCCCAGGGGTGCCTCCCCCCCGTGGTGGCAAGGGCAAGGGGCGACTGCAACATGTGTCAGAGGAGAATGAGGAGGAGGAGGAGGAGATTTTTGCACATTTGTCGGAAGAGGAGCTGGAGATCCCACAGTATGACATTCCAGATGAGGTCATGTAGCTTGGCTTTCAACTTTAATGACTGTACTAATTCATTTGACATTTATATTTCAGAACTTGTGTCTCTCACTCCTGGCACTTGTGACTTATCTAAGGCGTGAGATCATGGAGGACCATGGGATCCACAGGAACACGATGGACCTGTTCTGGAACCTGCAGGACTTTGAATTGGGGCGGGTGCGAATGGTCAAACTCATGCTACTTGTTGTGCACAAATGTTTCATATGTCCAAATGTTTCATATGTCCAAATTGAGCTTTCCTGTTTATATGCTGATGGTTCATGTGTCTAAGGTTCAAGTGTCTCTTCCGGGATCCTGAAGATCGGCGTTCCAATCAGCGCTACTTCGCGTCGAATTTGGGTACCTTGCCTGCCACATTTAATTAGATTTGTTTTTGCTCTTTTGCATTTTGAACATGTGTCTTCTAATTCATCAGAATCTTTGTGTTGCATGATTTGATTGCTGCAGTTTGGTGTGCTTGTCTGCTTTGACACTCGAACTAAGACAATTGTTTTCGGGAGCTTCGAGCGCTGGATATGGCTTCCCAGTGAGAAATGTCCAAAAGTGATCTATAGTATATTTGTCCAAAAGGGTACATTTGTCAACATACATCTGCCATTGTTTGATCAAACCAGCAATGTGTCTTAATGTGCAAGATGCTCATATATATATATATTATTGTATAAATTTAAATAATATATAAGGATAAGAATATGTATGTCCAAATTTAATCCTCCTGGCATACACAGTTGAAAAGTTGTTTGATTCATTCATGGTGGTCAAGACACATTGCTGGATGGGTCATTTTGCTGTCACTCTGCATCATAAGTGACATGCCGCTTCCCAAACTGCATAGCGCTGTGCGCAATGGAAAAAAAGGTCTCTTTGGAGCTCTCTGTGAGTCAATGATTCTGTGACATGTGTCAATTGTCCATTGTAGACTTGTGTAATTAACCACCTTGACTTGACTTGTGCATCAATTTTATCCCAAGGTGCTTTACTTGTGGCAATAGTGCTCAGGACTCAGCGACATAACATGGAAGTACACAATCCTTGAGTGAAGAGTTTGTACTCAATAAATCTGATCTCAAGAAAATATTCAAAATGCAGTGTATTATATAAAGCAAACATAGAATCGTCATATAGTACATCTATATTATCATTGCTCCTGTGGTGCACTGAGGTCTGGGGTCGCTGACAGAGAAGTTTTGCTCTTAACAAAGTTGATTGCTCCTTATTGTCATTGATCTGAGCACCATATCTCATGGATGTTTGCCACATGAAACATGTGTCACACTTGTTTGACTTACTGCATTGTTCACTCAAGGTGATGAGTGGTGCATGGTGTGCCACAACAATGTGACCATCTTAGCACTTTGCTGCTTTAACGTCTACATTGTTTGAGTCACTATTCGTTAAACAGCCTTGTGCAAGTTTGCCAGCTGTCTTGTTTATCTTTCAAAATCTCTGTGATTGAATCTGTGGCATGAGGTGGTGATGGGAAAGTCCAGAGCTGTGGCACATTTCAGGGTAGAGACTCTCACTTCCAGCATTTACTGCACATTTGTCAATGTAGTGGTGTGATAGTGGTGAGACACATGTCCAAGATTTACCACAGGCTATGGATGGACTGACCGTCATTGCCTTAATTGATCAGGGTGGTGTAGATTTCAGGGGCATTTATGATTGGCACAGTTTGTGATTATTGGCACTAGGTGAACAGTTTGTGATTATTGGCACTTATGCTCGTTGACTTGGGGCACATCGGTCCAAACCTTAGTATATTGCAAAATCACATTCATGAGACATGTGTTCAATTCAATGTCTCAGTGCAGGATGTGTACTCTGCAATCCTTCATTCCACCTGTGGACACATGTCAAAGTGACTAGGATGCAGTTGCACATATGTACCAACATATATATTATGTTGGTTGATATAAACATGGTCATCCATCAGAAAACTCAATTTATAAAAGTTTTCTAGTCCTGATACAATATAGAGCTAGACTCACAGCAAACATTGTAAGTGAAGCACAATGGAACTGTCACAGGTGTCTTCTCTTCATGGTGCAGTGGCGTCAACTGTCAAGGCGTGGCAGCAACTGCAACACCACCAGCAAGTATGATACTGACTGCATGTGAGATCAACCATTGTCACAACAGATGCCTGCAATCCCATGGGGCAGCAAGTCGAACCTAGAAAATAAAACTTAAAAAAACTGGCTAGAATTTTCTCAAAATTTCTCAAAATTTCTCAAAATTTCTCAAAATCTCTCAAAATCTCTCAAAATCTCTCAAAATCAGAGGCATGGGAACCATTGTAATTGAAAAGTAGTATTGCTGGGTGAAGTGAAAATTTCTCAAAATTTCTCAAAATCTCTCAAAATCTCTCAAAATTTCTCAAAATCTCTCAAAACACTAGTAAAAAAAATATAGAATGCAAAAAAAAAACAATGGAAAACCATTGGACACTTGTGCTGATTTGTGGGGTATGTGCAGCGATCTCGGTCAATTCAAGTGTCCTCTTTTGTGCTGATTTGTCATCTGTACTGAGCCATGCCAATGTCAGCATCGAAGCGTCAGAGGGTTCAGCAGCAGCAAATGATGATGAACCCTTTGATGATGATGTTGCCCCAAATGGCACAGATGGCAATGCAGCAACCAGCTCTTGATGAGGAATCGGGGGATGAAAGGGAGGTGAAGGAAGAGAAGAAAGAGGAGGAGAAGCAAGAGGAGCGTCGTGCACTACCAGAGAGGGGACAGATGCTTGGGTCAGGTGTCCAGGACAAGATTTCCTCTTCAGTGACCTTTTTGCGTCAAACACCTCGGTGTCGTTTGTCAGAATGATTGGAATGGCTTTGCAAAGACTTGGACCCTAGCATGACTCATGCCTTGAGCAACACTGGTCTGCTGGCCCTTGTGTACATGTGTACCCGGTTGAACCCTACAACTCGAATCAATGATCTTCGTGCCATGGTGTGTATCTTATAGTGTATTTTTGGTAGTGTGGTAGTATAATGATAATGCTTTTATTATGTTAATGTGAATCTATGCATTTACTGATAGAGTAAGTCAGTTTCCCGACCGACTCAGGTGTGGTGACATACACAGATCTCTTCAACTGCTGGATTCGGGCGATGAACCGGGTGAAGGTCTCCTGTGGCCAAGCACACATTGAGACAATTGTGAGCAAGTTACCTTTGTCTCCATGTGATGATGCTGTCCTGCAGCAAGCCTATCCACATGGCTGGGACACTCGAAATGAATTTGAACATATTTTATGTGTTTTGATGTTTTGGTTTCACATTACATGGCTGAGTGAAAAAATCATATTGGGATATGAGCTGTTCTGCATGTTGCACTGATCAGGACAATTCGTGGATGAAGGCCAAGAAGAAGCGCACTGTGGCAGAGGTGTCCGCAGGGAATGGTGATGTTGGTCAGATGCTTGGGCTTGCACCACCTCAAGACAGCCCTGTGCAGCCCCCAGAGCTGGTACAAGCTGATGGGACATCTGTCACTGTCCAGCCAGCAACTGCAGTGGCCCCTGTGACACATGTGCAGCCTGCTGCGACAGTCCAGCCAGCAACTGCAGTGGCCCCAGTGACACATGTCCACCCTGCTGCGACAGTCCAGACAGCAACTGCAGTGGCCCCAGTGACACATGTCCACCCTGCTGCGACAGTCCAGCCAGCAACTGCAGTGGCCCCAGTGACACAGCCAGCAACTGCAGTGGCCCCTGTGACACATGTGCAGCCTGTTGCGACATTTGTGCAGCAAGTTGTGTCACATGGTGGGACTCCTGACACTCCAGCACCTCCTTGCACTCCTGCTCGAGCTTATCGTCGTGCTCCTGGAACACCTGTCCCTGCTGCTCAGTCAAAGGCTGCTGCCCGCCCACCTCCACGTGAAGATGCCATGTCTGATGATGAGAGTGACAACAGCCTGTCGTCAGATGTGGAAGCACATGTGTCGGAGCCTGTCGAAGAGGAGCCAGATCCATGCCCCATCTGCTTGGAGAAGATCCAAGTGGGAGAGTCGGTGACAGCCCTGCCTTGTGCACATGTGTGTCACAATGAGTGCCTGTCAAAGTGGAGGGCCTCACGTCCGGGCGGCATCCCTCTGCACCACTGCCCGATGAGGTGTGAGAGGACCTGGCAGTCGGAGATGGAACATGTGCCGTCTGAGTGGGAGCTTGTGGAGGCCGAAGGTGAGACTGCTATGGAGACTGAGATCGAGCAGATTTTTGGCTGAGGTCATCTGTTTTGGCTGAGGTCATCTGTTCAGTTCCTTGTGTCGTGTGTCATTGGCATCATGGTCTGACATATGTCCTGAGGGGAAGTCATTTGTGCTGCATGTTTCTGTGGTGCTGTGGGTTGCATATTGTGGTCATCTGTCTAAGTGAATGATGATGGCATAGTTGCTATGTTTCCTTTGTTCGTGTGAACAAGCACATGATGTTTTATTGTTTATATAATTTTGTTTTGTGACATTTGTGCAGTTGACCGCAATATCTCGTACTATAGGGGAGGCACCCTGTTCGAAGCACCAGCAGCTGACATGCCTTCAGGCAATCTTAAATTAGGAGAGCTTGGCTTCACTGCGAAGAGTTGAAAACATTGGATCACTTGAATTGTGAAATCAGCCTGCTTTGTGAGTGTGGCAGCACAAGTCAAGTTATTGTCATGTAATAATGTTGATTTTATTGTATTATTATTATTATTGTTGCTGACAGGCTGATGGCGAGCAGCTCCACTATATCAGCAAGTTTGATTCTGAGAATTATGCATTTCCTTTGATGCAATGGCATGCACTTCAGTTGAATCAAAGGAAGTCAATTAGTCTGCAATTGTGTTGATGTATGTCTATGGTGTTCTTGTAGCTGAATTGTGGTTCAGGAGTTTTGTTTCTGTTGTCTCATTTGTCCCCTGTGCTCTGCTACTATGGTGCGGGATGATGCAAGACTCATGGTCTTCAACAACCTTCAGCTGCCAAGCACTGTGGGGTATGTTGACAACACTGATGCTAATCGCATTCACTGGGATATAGCGTACTTCTATGACATCATCCGGGAAAAGGGGCATGAGAAGAGAGGTTCCTACAAGTTCTACCGAGATCTTCTTGGGACGGTAACAAACAAAGCTTTTGCTTTGAATGATGTGAGTTTGAGGACAGCTGTCGCCAGGTAGGGGTTTCTGAAATGTTGATTCAAAAATCTTATTTATTAGTAAGAACCTATCATTTAAAATTAGCTGGATACACTTTCAATATTTTGTGTTCATGCCGGAGTGAAGTGTTTGTTGGATTTTGGTGATGCCAAACCAATCAGCCTTGCTTGGAGGCCAGGCCTACTGGACCGAAATCTCTGCACTTCTTTGGCACTGGTGATCTGCCTGTTTACATTTGTCAACAGAGCTCGGGAGGAGGCCAAAGCTCAATTCCTGTTGTCCTACTTGAAGGCAGTTGGCTTCATGGTGATGCCTTGGGTGAGTGCTGTTGCTGGAGTGCAGGTGAGGTTTCCAGCGAATCGAGGTGAAACTTTGTTGGTGACTTCTTCTGGGAATCTTGCATTGGCTGCTTTTCTTCGCAGTGTCCATAGAGGAATTACTACAGCTTGGTCTCAGGAGTGGCATGCTATGTTCAATGCTGGACATTTGTCATCTGATTGGCAAGAGGAGGTACATGTTGTCGATATTATCATTTTTGTTGCTATTTTGGAACGCTTTAGACGCTCCAGGCAGAAAGCGGTTCTGGGACAAATGTCAATACAGCTGCTCCAGGATTTTAAAGATTTGATGGCGACATTTGTGTCAACTGCAATGGATCAGTTTTTGCTGCACATGTATACCCCAGAACAACCACATCAAGCACAACAAGCTGCTCCTGCCAGAAAATTTAAGAAACTAGCCATGTTACTTCAGCTAGTTGTTTTGATCAAATTTTGGCTTCACTTTCTTTATGTTGGGTTTATTTAGATGAACCAATTACAATCTACTCTTGTCACAAGTGTCATCCACCAGGAAACGTCGAAGTGGACCGACAAAAACTCATGAGTCACATGTGTTGGTGCACCCAGACTCAATATGGACCATGCTGGAAGCAGCTCGGGAAAAGAACTGCAGCTTGTCAGTTGTCGCCAAGTTGCGCAGTGATGAAGTTCAAGGAGGTGCACACGCATCTTCTGTTGAGTACTGGAACCGCAAAGTGCTGGGAATTTATTTCGGGAAGGTCAAAACTGGGTTCCTGAATATTCCACACATCAACATGGTGACTGATGCTTCGACTCACAGTCAAAAAGAAACAATTGTCAGCATATGTTACTCTCACGAGATGGACAGTTGTGCTCTTTGCCCGATTCAACATGTCTCTAGATCCAAAGTCATTGCCCCACTTGAGTTTGATCTGGAGCCGGAAATCGAGATTCTGGCCGCCACACGCAAAGTTGAACGTTTGGCTGCCTACAGGTTTCTAGCTGCTCTTTCACATCAGCTGTGGCACATTTCACGGGGGCGACTCTCACTTCCAGCATTTACTCCACCTTTGTCAATGTACTTGTCTCCGCTGAGTCCAGACAAGAAGAGGATTGTCCAAGGCAACCAGGTCTTGATCAAGGATGTCCATACTGGTGAGACACATGTCCAAGATTTGTCAAAGGCTATGGATATACCCATCCTCACTGTCTCGATTGATCAGGGCGGTGTAGGTGCTGTTTCTTAGCAGCAATATCAAATGGGAAGGTTTCATAAAAGTATGAATTTATGACACATGACATGTGGCCATTCATTGTATATTATATGTAAATGCAGAATACATGTATATTGTTTTAATACGTTTGTATGGTTATTTTCCCCTTGACCTGTTTCTTTGGTGCAACATTGTGGCCCAGGCAGGCTTGGCCTACTTGCAACACTGCAATCTGCTTGTACACTGTCACTGTGATAAAGTTCACAGACTGATTCGAGATCTGAAACTGTCCAATGGCTGTGACCCGAAGTTCAACGAGGCTGTATTAGCCACAACATATGCCTGGTCAGTCAACTATAAGCCACATGGCTCTGGGGCTTTTGGAGACGAAAAGTATGATCTCCTGGCCAACTTCTTTGATACATGTGTCATGGAGGACTCACTCAAGGCAAATCTTATCATATTAGTTTTATGTTTTTTTAACACCATTCAAAAATCATCCAACGTAAAACTCGTAGCTGATGATGTTGTGCAAAAACTTTTGGAGCAGGACTCGGAGCACTTCCAGCGGTACAAGTGTCTCATGGCTCTGGACTTTGAAGATGATTTTGGCAGGACACCAACAGATGAAGAAATGTGGAATCACATGTCAGAGTTGCCATCCTTTCTAGCCAAAAAGGGCTTACCAAAACCAGGCAGGTGGTTCGCCTGGCATGAGTGTGCACACCAACAGCTCAAAGAGTTTTTTGCCACACGTTGCCTTCTGCACTGGTACTTTGAAGATGAGGGGCTGCCAGCCCCTGAAGAAGTAAATACAAAATTTCAAAAGTGCAAAGGGGATCTGGGGAGCTTGAAACTGCTACATCGAGCTTTGACATATGTCAACCATGAGACTGCATGTATCATGCTCTTGGTCAGCCGACCTTGCTGGACCTGGTATACGGAACAAATCTCTGAGATCAAAACCCCCCAGGAAGGAGTTGAGCAACTCATGACGTGGGCTTTGTCTTGGTACAAAGATGATCACTTGCTGGCCATTGTGAAAACTCTGTATGATTGGCGGTCTCTGAAGAAGTTGGTGTACTACCAAGTGCACCAAGGCAGAACTGATGATGATGACCTAGCAGCAACTGTGTTCAAATATGCGTCAAATGTCCTGTCAAGAAGATTATGGACAATGTCAAGGTATGGCACAGCTCCTGAGTGCTTTGTGGGACTTGTCTCGTCATGTGTCGATCATCGCCAGGAAGCCATGCGTGTGATGAGGAGAGACTGGCGGCTTCTCAATCTGGCGGAACAGTCGGACAAATGTGCTAAAATTGTCCCTGACTTGCAATTCTTGTTCAGCGCCCCTGTCAGGCTATCGTGTGCTCTTTTTGAGCAGAGTGGCTGGGACGAAACAAGTGTCCCTGGAACATTTGTCTTGAAGGGTGTCTTGACTGTCTTGCCCGACAACAAGATCGTCGAAGATTGTCATCAAGCGGTGAGAGTGGAGGCAAAGAGTCACCCGAACCAAAAGATGACCGTGCCACGTGTGCAGTCATGTGTCATGAACAGCAATGTCTTCAGTTCCAGAAAGCTATTCCATGTGGGAAAGTTGACTAAAGAGGAATTCGTCCAGAAATGGGGCAAGCGACAGACTGCTGATGAGCAGTATGGTCGCAAGATCTTTTCTAGCCGCTATCATCGTCTTCCCAAATCTTTCAGCAACATCATGAAGAAGAAATCATGGACAAGTGTCAATGAGGAACAGTATGGGAAATCATATGCTGCATGGGAGTGGATTCGATTTTACACTGAACATACTTTAGCGGAGACAAATGTCAAAGTTGACGACACTTGACTTGGATTTTGATTGAGCATCTTTTGCTTGCTGGCATTGTTTCCTCAATTCTCAAATAGACTTACTTAAAAATATTCTTTTCTTTGATCAGTTTGGGCTGCACTTGCAGGATGGTCTGAACTCTGTCATGTGTTTTCCTGGTCAACTTCTGTCACAGTTGTCCACAGAGACAACTGTTCTCAGCCTTGGCAATCGACTTTGGGCAACTATGGTGTGGCCGTTGGAGGAACATGGTCATCATGACAGGTTTCAAACCTACAAGCTCAGCACCAATCCATCCATTGGGGGGTCATTTGTCTTTCCATTCAACCCAAATGACTGGGTAGCAGCAGATGCAGAAGCATCATTGGAGGAAGGTGTTGGCGTACTACTGTCTCCACAGCGTCCATTTGAACCCTTGCCACAGGCAGCCCTTCGCCAGTCGGTCAATTTGACTTACAATGACTTGGTCATCATTGCTGATGCACTGGGGGTGCCCAATCCTGTTAAGTTGTCTCGAGCTGATTTGATTACCCGCTGTTGTGAGCGGCTTGGGGATGCAACTTTCACAGAGTTTGTGAAAAGTCAGGAAGCAGCAGCGAAAAAAAAACAAAGAAGAATAATGCAGTGACAAATGTCGACCTAGCTGCATCATTGCTGGAGGGGCTGGATAAGGATGAAGCACAAGAGTTTAGCGACATCAAGACATTTGTCAATCCTCGAACTGCTATGAAGAGGAAGTGGGCAGATATTAAGGAGGAGAAAAAAAATGAATCTTGGTTGCTGACTAGATTTCTCAAATTAATTAGTCAAAATGAAGTGAAATAGAAAGCTTTAGAAATAACTAATTTCAAACATTCTCGTCTAAGGAGAAGGAGGAAAAGAAGAAGAAGATTGCCTCTCGCAAAGCATTTGGTCGAGGCCGAGGAGGTCGGGGACGAGGACGAGGCAGAGCCAGAGGCAAAGGCAGAGGCCGTGGAGTTCAGCCTCAATCCAGCGATCGTCCAGAACAGGTTTCTGAGCCTGTGCCCTTAGCACTGCTTCCCGAAGTCGCTGAGGAACATGAGGAACATAAGTCGCCGCACATGGAGCAACATGTGGAGCAACATGAGGAACATCAGTCCCCGGACATGGAGGAACATGAGGAACATGAGTCGCCGCACATGGAGCAACATGAGGAACATCAGTCGCCGCACATGGAGGAACATGAAGAACATCAGTCGCCGCACATGGAGGAACATGAGGAAAATCAGCCGCTGCACATGGAGCTGGATGAGGAAGAAGTGTCTGATGCTGCAGCTGGGCCTGCTGCAGGTCCTGCTCCGTTAGCAGAGGCTGTAGCAGAGCCTGCAGCAGGACCTCCAGCAGAACCTGCTGCAGCTGAAGCAGGGAGGAGGCGTCATGTGGTACTTGTGTCGCCAAGAGAGCACTTCACACCTGCAATCCTTCAGAGATTGGCACCTCCAGGAATGTCATTTGGCTTGGACCAAAAGGCCCACCGCTTCACCATAAAGTTTAAGATCAAGCCTCGAGAGGGACAAGTGTGGGCTGCTTATGGACCAGGTGGATCTCGCTCCAAGGCGTTTCAACATATGTCCTGGGAAGAGGCACTGAAGCAGTTGCATCAGGAAGCTTGGGAGCGCTGGGATTTGGCAAAACATTTGCCTGGCTTTGAACTCGATGATCCGAATCAAGCGCAGCAGCCTGGACATGTCTCAGACAGCATGCTTGCTGTGATAAGAGAGGTCATTGCACAGATGCCTCCTCCTACTATTACTAAGTATCCTAAGCGTCCTTGAACAAGTGTGTTGCAATGGCTTGCACATGTATGCTGCTGCGCTTAAAAAAATGCCTCAAGTTTGAATGAATGAATGCACAAGACTTTGAGTGAATTTGTCTTGTCTTGGACTTGTTTTAAGATTGAGTTTCATGCCCGCAGCTTTTTATGTGAATATGTCAAACTGTTTCAAACAACTATGTAGTTGTATTCATGTTGAAAAAACCATGTTATATCAAATCATGGCATAATTTTCGAAATTCCACTGGATACTGGTCACTGATCACTGACTATTATCTTGAGTATAAATTTCACTCCTCCTCTGAAGGCGGCCATGGGGAAATCAATTGCAGTTGCAGAAAGGCGCCAGCAGCGGACTATGATGTGGCCCTTTCTTCCATTTCTCTGCTTTGCACCTCCGAAGAAGAACAAGTGTCAGCAAAACAAAGAGGTGGACGAAGCTGCTACCAAGAAATGTGTCCATGATGATGCCGGCTCTTCTGGCACTGGCACTGAGGCATCAGGTGTCACTGAAATGCATGAGGCAACAAGTGTCAATGCAGCAGCTGCAGCTGCCACTGATTTGCCAATTGACCCATTTGTGGACAAATGTGCTAAAGCTCTTGCATTTGGCTATGAGGATGCCTGGCCCTACTCTTCCTTCAACAGGCCAGGGTTGATAATCATGTTGTTGAATAATAACAAACGTAACAAAGAAACTTAGTAGTGTCTTAGTTTCTTAGTAGTACTTAGTAGTGTCTTCAAAACTATCCTGGCTGCCCACCCTGACTGCTGCAGGTGTGCACAAATGTCGTCGTTCCTGATGGAGACCTTTTCTCGGTTCTTGGCACATGATCTTCATGTGTCTGGTGGGAATGCGATCAAGATGTGGCCACCTCTCCTGGACTCACTGTACCCATGTCTGCGACCAGTTACAGACCTTGCGATGAAGCTGTCACTCCTGTGCCAGCGTGCTTTTGCCAACAGGCTCCAGTGTTCACATCATCTCCACCACTTTGTTGAGTACTGGTGTGGCGCAGCCAACTTGACCAAGGAGATGATCAAAGCAGGCTTTGAAGGAGCTGGGTTCGACATCATCCATTCACATATGCACAGTTGTCTCGACACATGTGGCCTTCGTCTCTGGATGGATATGCTCATGAGCATATGTGAACATGGTCTTTGTTGGCTTGGACCACCTTGTTCTTCATTTGTCATATTATGTCTGGCGCAAAGCCAAAGGTATGGCTGGAACCAGTGGTGGGGAGACACCACGAGGACATTTGTCAGGACTGGCAATAGCCACATGCAGGTAGCAGCCATGATGTTCCTTGTGTCGTGTGTCATTGGCATCATGGTCTGCTTGGAGCAGCCGGACAACTCGTGTTTGCACAAGTGTCTTCCTATGAGGTCAGTGTTGTCATTTGTGAAGGCTCATCGTGTGAAGACTTATCTTGGAGCATTTGCTGGCCCCACTCAGAAGCCGCTGCAGATATGGACAAACAGAGTGTGCTTCAATCAACTGTCCAGAGATTGTCCAGCCAGGGAACAATTGTCAGGTGAGCAACTGGTGACTCGAAGTGAAGATGGCCGAAGTTTCACCGGGAGGAAGGACCTGCTAGAGGAGTCAGGTAGCTACACTCCACAATTTGGGTCAAGTGTTGCCCAGACTTTTGCATCGGAGTTTCTGCGGCTGCGTCATGTGTGAGTGACTTTTGTCTCACACTTGTGCCAGCTGCCTGCATGCAGTGTGTTGCACTACATGGAGAACTTCTGTCTCCCCAATCTTTGGCAACCACTGCAAATTAGATTTTCAACACATGTCAAGCATCATGTGTTTGATCTCATCATAGGGTTCTTGGGTAAAAACAGTTGTCCTTGCAGGCGAAACTCAGGAATTTGTTTGATACTTGTGTTTGTAAATGCTACGAGAATATGCAAAATCTTAGATAACATAATTCCAACTCCACTTGCTTCACCTGAGGTTGGATGGCAATGTTTCGAGGCCAGGGTATACAGACACATGTTCACTTGTGCTTACTTGTGACAATTGACACAAAACTTTGACATATGTCCTCTCTTTTGCTCTTGCCAGGAGGAAAGCATATCAATAAGATATAATAAAATTATATAAACATAATAAAATCAAAAGAAAAATATATCATGTATTATTGAATTAACTATAATTTCTGGAGTTTTGTTTTACGTAAACCATTGTTTGGAATGCGTTGTCCTTGCGATATGCAAAACGTGAAGAGAGAAAAAACATGTTTTTTTCTGACAAAGTTTGTGGTACTCCATTGTGTTCCACCGTGATACTTGGCGTGCAATCTTTAAGAAAAATAAGGAGAAAAAAAAAGGAAACACATGGAAAACCCAGGAAAACAAAAGGCAACAGCGTTGCAGTATCAACTCTATTTTTGTTTTATTTCTGTCTTCAATAACCCAAACCTACCTTATAGAGGACCCAGGGAACCAAGGTAGCACATTACGTTTGGTGACTAAATGGAATCCATTCGATGGTTGATCGTCCCTTGGCAATCCTGGCAATCCTGGTGCTGCGTTCTTCCCGCGGTCCCTTCGCTTGAATCTTGGTTGAATCCTCAACATATCAGATATGTATCACTTGGATATAGCAGATATTCGCAGATTACATCCGTTTACATCCATCATCCAACTATATCCAACTATATCCAACTTAATCGCGGTAAACCCCCCATGAAATCCCCATGAAATGGTTTCGGAACCATGAACCCTGCAGGAGCAAACGCTGCAAGCCCCACGCGGACGATCTTCCAGTCGTAGCAGCGCCGTGAGTCAGGAGACGACGGAGACGACGGCGGCAATCCGTGGCGATCTGAAACCATGGCCCTGGGGGTACGTTCGGTGGTTTCACGGCAGATATTGGTCATATACACACATGTATATACCTGGGTTTGTGGATATATACCTGGGTTTATGTATGTTTATGGTAGATATTGGTATATTTGTGTTTTTATTTTAGAGTTCTTCTATAGTTAAAAATCTCTGATCAATAAACCAACGTTGATGTGGCCGCTTGTGCCTTATGAGATGCCTTTTTTATCACCTTATGTGGCCGTTGACAAAAAAAATGACATGCGTATAACAGGACTTGCCATCAACTTACTGGTGCTAAACGTAGGGAATGGATGGGAATGGCGGAATGGGATTATTATTAAAGCTTATTGTGGATCATTCCCTCATTCCCTGCTAAGCACAAGTAAGTCAACCACAGCACAGCCCTTTGCAGGACAGGGGTACCCAGAGCATCACTTCGTTGGCGGATTTCAAGCGCAAAGTTTCGAAGGTTCAGCCGGTTCCTGGGCCTTGTTACATGGCCCTTCACTGGCTGAAAAAAACGCGTTTAAGTGATATTTATATATATATATATACTGGTTGGTGGTTTGGAACATTTTGTATTTTCCTTAATGTATGGGATAATCCTTCCCATTGACTAATATTTTTCAGAGGGGTTGAAACCGCCAACCAGTATAACTAACCTGAATTGCAGGAGTTACAATCCCATTTATAACTGTTAAGGGCCTAAGGGCCATGGCGGCCATAACTGTACTTACATGACATGGCACGGAACAGCATGTCCCAGAATTGAACTTTACGCATGGTACGGTATTACCAGAACTTCACACATAAAGCGTGGTACCCAGATTGTCACATCCAAGCAAATGCCAGAAAGCTTGCCATGCTGGGATGCGAATGACCAAAATTTGGGGGGTATTTCCTCTTGACCCCCAATGTAATCGTAAACAATCATTTGAAATCATCCGGATAGCTGTATATATGGTTTTTTTTCGGTACAGTTGTTCGTCAACATTTCCCTGGCTAAGCCTCGTTGGTCCCACCAGGTAGTCAATACCTGTAAGGTGCGGCTCCAGTTGTAAGTTGGTTTATAAGCCCATGATGCATAGTTATATCCTGGATAAATCCAAAAGTTAATCAAGTCATAAGATGTTATAAGTTAACTCAGCTATTGTTGGGGGCCTCACCTTGTGGTTAATAGATGTTTATTCAGCCCATATATAGTAAGAATAGTTTCTTACCAATCCACTGATGAATCGTGTCCAAACTGGCCTTCCGGTACTCAAACATGGCTGGCTTAAACATCAGCCAACTGTAAAAATCATGAAAAAATCATGGTAAAAATCATGGTAATCTCATGAATAGTGTCCAAATGCAGGTTTTTATTGAGAGAATCCATGGTATAAATGGTGGATGTTCCGGCTTGCCACGTTTGATTGACGCGGGGCAACTCCCAATTTTGTTGGTTGATGTTCGTTTACCGTATCAACGGTTCTTATCTGGGGTTTGGAACCTGTTTTTTTATTTTTCCATATATTGGGAATAATCATCCCAACTGACTTTCATATTTTTCAGAGGGGTAGGTCAACCACCAACCAGTTATTTGTTCTTGCAAAATTTTAAATGATAATGAAAAGTATCCAATCTGGCCTCCTGTACCTTTCATGTTCTTTCGAAGGTGAACTTCCACAGTGCCCCGGTTTGTTAAGGTGTTATGTCATTGGGTGGGCCCTTTTAAATAGCTAAGTTGGTTGCAAAGAACTCCAATAACTATATGGTTTATAGTAGATATATCCATTCTTAGCTATAAACATCAACTAAATATAGTTAGAAGCCCATCAACTATAGATTTATGAATCAACTATTAACCATAGGTAAGGTATAAATATGTATACAATCCATCCTATAATTGATGGGGTTTATCAATTAACACACGTTTCACTGAGGGGCACCAGGACTTGCCCGCACCTGTTGTCAGCCCACGGTCAACCCAGGTGGCCGTTCAGTAGGAACGCATCGGTGACACCGCGGAATCAGCACTAAGTTGCTTTGGTGGAGCCAGGGTGACATGGTGAAAACTGACGGAGCAATGTCTGGACACTTCAGTGCTTCCAGTTTGGTGATACCCTCTGGTTATGTCAAACATAGCTATTGAAAATGGCCATAGAAATAATGGATTTACCCATTGAAAATGGTGATTTTCCATAGCTATGTTAGTTTACCAGAGGGTATGTTTTCTGCCTGAATTATGTTGGCTGAATGCCATGTCATCCGTTTGTGTTATGGCTCAATTACCTTAAGGAAGCCTATCTGCTACGAGTGTTGATCTCTATGGGTTTCCACTGAGGTAACATGGATCAGATGGATGCATTCATACAGACATAGCTCACATAGCTACATTGATAGATATCATTCTACCATGCCATGAAGTGGCATTGCATTGCTCTGATTTACACTGTATTACATCTCATGACGTTTCGTTACAATATACATCACACACATACGCATATAGCACAGACAGACAAACAACATACTTACCAAGATACATGCATACGTACACCCGTACACCCGTACATCCGTACATACATACATATACATATACATATACAAATACAGATACAGATACAGATATAGATACAGATACACATACATTACATACATACATACATACATACATACATACATACATACATACATACATACATACATACATACATACATACATACATACAATACCCTCAAGTACGAGGTATCTAGAATGGGTACCCCTGGAGGGGTGGGTCAAAAGGTTCTAAAATCATCCTCTGGGATGATTGTAGAACTTTACCCCCTATGATTGTAGAACCCTATATGTTGTCATATATATATATATAATTATATATATAGTTATATATATATAGATAGATTTAATATATATATATATATATGTATACATACCTTATTCAAAGCTAACTTTTGATATTTTTCATTTGGCAGCTTGGGCACCATAGTTCTCAATTCTATTTTGCAGCTAGTTTTGTGTGTCCGTGTTGTTGTTTTTGTGCATTGGCAATTTGTGAGTAAGTGGTGCGTGGACAAGTTGTTAGTGAGTAAGTTGTGTGTGTGGACGTGTGTCTGTGTTGTCGTTTTTGTGCATTGGCAATTGCACTCGGGGAGAGGGGGGGCAGGACGGCGCAAGAAATGTGCAGATCCAAAACAGAAAAACGAACATTTTTTTTACACCAATTTAATCGAATTTACTGAAACAAAAGTCAACACAAAATCTGTGACTCTGAGTATGCAGAATCTGGAAAGTGAGCTTTGGCATGTTTGTGGCTGCAGACATTTGTTGTCAAAAAAATGGCAGATTGTCATCCGGGACCGGCGCCCGATTGTGGCATATGCGGCTTTGAGTGTGCCAAACCAGAATTTGACCATGTTCTGGAACTCTGGCGTGCTCGATGCGCGCGCAAGACGATGCAGCCAAGTGGCAAAATGCGCCCTGTGCAACATGAATCATTCACGTCTCTTGGCTGAATTATTTTTTTGCATGAGATTCTTTCACAGACTATGCTGAACCATGCTGAGCCTCGCTCAAACCAGTCATGAAAGTCGGCAGCTGTCCAAACTTTGACAGAACAATCTTTGAAACTCCCAGGCCAGGACCTCCTATCCCATGGTTCTCGCTGAGTGTGATCCCGAACGTTTCGGAGCCTTGTTGACAATTTTCCCAGGAAATGCCATAAGGGAAGCATCAAAAGTTTTGGATTTGGAAGAGTCAGTCCATGAGATGTTCTTTTCATTTCCTTTCAACATGTTTTTTATCAAATATTTCCATTGATTTCCCACACTCAGAGCTTGGTACTTGCTTGGTACGATGTACAATTGAGATCATTTGCAAGGGTTCTTCAATGGTTTCCCCATATGATTGCTGGGTATGTGTTAGTGTTTCTACTGTGGATACCATATTAGACCTCAATGAGTGTGTTCACCCTTGGGTTGGGGACCAAGCCACAAATGATTAGACAATTGATTAGACTTGAACAGGTCTGAGAGGTTTCAATACTTATCAGGGGTTCTTCAATGGTTTCCCCATATGATTGCTGGATATGTGTTAGTGTTTGTACTGTGGATACCATATTAGACCTCAATGAGTGTGTTCACCCTTGGGTTGGGGACCAAGCCACAAATGATTAGACAATTGATTAGACTTGAACAGGTCTGAGAGGTTTCAATACTTCTCAGGGGTTTTTCAATGGTTTCCCCATATGATTGATGAATATGTGTTAGTGTTTGTACTTTGGATACCATGTTAGACCTCAATGAGTGTGTTCACCCTTGGGTTGGGGACCAAGCCACAAATGATTAGACAATTGGTTAGACTTGAACAGGTCTGAGAGGTTTCAATACTTATCAGGGGTTCTTCAATGGTTTCCCCATATGATTGCTGGATATGTGTTAGTGTTTGTACTGTGGATACCATATTAGACCTCAATGAGTGTGTTCACCCTTGGGTTGGGGACCAAGCCACAAATGATTAGACAATTGATTAGACTTGAACAGGTCTGAGAGGTTTCAATACTTATCAGGGGTTCTTCAATGGTTTGCCCATATGATTGCTGGATATATGTTAGTGTTTCTACTGTGAATACCATGTTAGACCTCAATGAGTGTGTTCACCCTTGGGTTGGGGACCAAGCCACAAATGATTAGACAATTGATTAGACTTGAACAGGTCTGAGAGGTTTCAATACTTATCAGGGGTTCTTCAATGGTTTCCCCATATGATTGCTGGATATGTGTTAGTGTTTGTACTGTGGATACCATGTTAGACCTCAATGAGTGTGTTCACCCTTGTGTTGGGGACCAAGCCACAAATGATTAGACAATTGATTAGACTTGAACAGGTCTGAGAGGTTTCAATACTTATCAGGGGTTCTTCAATGGTTTGCCCATATGATTGCTGGATATGTGTTAGTGTTTCTACTGTGGATACCATGTTAGACCTCAATGAGTGTGTTCACCCTTGGGTTGGGGACCAAGCCACAAATGATTAGACAATTGATTAGACTTGAACAGGTCTGAGAGGTTTCAATACTTATCAGGGGTTCTTCAATGGTTTCCCCATATGATTGCTGGATATGTGTTAGTGTTTGTACTGTGGATACCATGTTAGACCTCAATGAGTGTGGTCACCTCTGGGTTTTGGATCAATCCACGCTTGCAGAGGCCCGACCTCAGTGGTGCAAAGGGTTGAAGAAGAAACGAGAAGCTGAGTTGAAGAAAGGACTGACCGGTGGAGTTGGCACGTGTTCTCAAAAATCTGGAGATTGTTTGTCAGACACATCTAAAGCACCCACTCTATTTTTTGAGCACCTGTCACACCATCTAAAGCACTCATCATGTCGCAGGAGCCAAAAACAAGACAGAATCGGCAAAGATGCCGCCAGGACATTTCAGGGTTTCCAGTGAGGGGGGAACAGATGACATGGTTACGTTTGATTTCTCGTTGTCTCTGGAAAGTGCCAAGGCTCAAATTCCCACACGTTAGGCTTTGGCTTTTGCTTAGAAGAACCCTTAGTTGCCATGATGTCCGGTTCCCTTGAAATTGACCTGCTAGTGATTCTCTACTTGGTGTTGTGTGTCGCTCGAGACGCTTGGAGTATCTTGAAGACCATCCTGTACATGTGCTACAGACCAAAGTGCAAGACTTTGGACACTGGTTCGGCTGACACCACAGGCATGGAGATGAGTGGGCACTCTTCATTTCGAGATTGTCGTGGGATCGAATGCGTCTACCAACTGACCACTTCCAATAAGGTACCCAACTTTGAAAGAATATACTTACAATTTTTCCTTTTTTCATGTTTGACCTGGCATGTCAATATGTCATTGGTTATCATTTGTTGTTTTTTTTGTTTCAATTTTGTTCCAAAACCATTCAAAACCTTCCTGTAGGTGCATCTCTACAGCACATGCGTTCCAGGGCTTTTGGACAAGTCTCGATCACTTCCGATCTGCTGCAACTGCTTGAAGAAATTGACGAAGAGAAAATGATTCACAGCCTATGAGTTTCATTTGATGGCAGTTGGAATGCATCAAAATGCATCGGAATGTAAAACAAGATCGAGAAAAAAGTGTGTGGGTGGGGTACTTGTATCCGGTGGATGAATTCAACATCACTGCTAGTCTGATCCTTTCTGAGATAGTTTCTGGGTTTCCCATGAGCTCCTCAAGTTGTGAGGCACCATGTTGAGACACCCGGTCACCCAGACACTAGCACTTGCTCCCAGGAGCACTGAAAGATGGGTCTTCAGTCGGAAAGGAGAAAGCAGGCACCATGGGCCGGGTTTTAAATGATGTTGTGGGAGATATATTTTTGTTGGCACTGGTATGAAAGTTGTTTCCAACAAAGAGATGACCATGGGCCGAGGGAGTTCTTGTTGGTTTGAAAGAGTTAGGCAGTCGGCACTGTGGCTCACATATTTTCACATTGCATGGGTATGCAGTCGCTGTTTGGCTGAGCTCAGTTTTTGGGATTGCTTTGGGAGTTTCAATTCTGTTCAATTTCGACCCAATGCCAGAGAAAGCCGGCAAATCCAAGCGCTGTCTTGACACTAGCACCGGGGCCAATGAAACCAGCTGGTACAATGCAGAGGACCATTGGGAGGAAATTCGATCATTCTGCAAATCTTGGGACGGCGTCAGAAACCTGAACCTGGTCAGTGTTTTTGACCGCTCCAAGAAGATGTCGCAGAAGTGGGTCCGGCAGGGCCTGGCAGCCGCGGCCTACGACATCAACCATGATGCTGTGGGTATGGACTTAGTCACCCACATTGGATTTTTCACCTTGCTCTCCTTGTTGATGCAGTTGCTTCCTGGGGCACTGAGCTTTTGGGCTCCACCATGTTCCTTGTTTATCTTTCTCACATCATCCTTGCATTTGAGGCACCTCTATGGACCCCGTGGAAATGTGGCCCAATATGCTGTGTGCCTCTCAAACAGGATCAGCATGAACGCTTGCATGGCCCTGAAAGCCACCTTGAAGTTCCGATCAGACTGCCAGATAATGGCAGAACAGCCTAGTGGAAGTTGGCTCTTCAAGGACGATCATTGGCAGAAGATCATAGCTGGTTTTCATTTGCACAAAAGTCTCACCTATCAAGGACTTTTTGGATGCCCAATTCCCAAGCCGACACACCTGTTGCATTCGTTTCGCAGAGATGCCACGTTTGCTCGGAAGTTGACGAAGAAGCTGCGGGAGAAGCACAGGTTCAACAAAGATGCCCAGAAAGTGTACTACATCAAGAGTTCTGACGGGCATGTGCAGGGCACCAAAATGTTAACTAAGACCAGTGTCTACCCAGCTGGTTTTGTTAATATCATCTTTCGAGCTTGGCAGGAAAATGCCAAGTAGATCCACAGACAGTGGACTCATTTGCACAGTGGGGTTTGAAAGTCCAACTGCCTGTGGTTGGATAGACTTCTGGGGAGCATCGAAAAAGTTTAAGGTGATGGTGCATCCTGTCGGTTTAGGGTTCTTTTTTGATATGCATCTTCCAGTATTGGGTATAGGGTCCTCCCCATGAATGGGATGTGATTTTAGAACCTGGGGACAGTCGAGGATAGTTGGTATGGGGGGATAAAAGATTAATTTCTGTGGTGTGTTCATTTATTTGTGGGGATATCCTCACCCATGGTTCTAGGATTAAAGTCACCTTGAAAATGTGTTGACACCAGTGTTAGTGCACAAATGAAGTAACTTCAGATCCCTCCTCTGGAATCTTTGGGCCAGGTGCTGCAGCAGGAACATCACAGAAAGGAGATGTTACTGCAAAAGGTGCTGCTTCCATCTGATTTGGTGTTGGATGTGGGTTCCATTGGGTTTAGGGTTCTTTTTTGGTATGCATCTTCAAATATTGGGTATAGGGTCCTCCCCATGAATGGGATGTGATTTTAGAACCTGGGGACAGTCGCGGATAGTTGGTTTGGGTGATGGTCCATCTTGGGATAAAAGATTAATTTCTAAGGTTTGTTCATCTATTTGTGGGGTTTTCCTCACCCATGGTTCTAGGATTAAAGTCACCTTGAACATGTGTTGACACCAGTGTTGGTGCACAAATGAAGTGACTTCAGATCCCTCCTCTGGAATCTTTGGGCCAGGTGCTGCAGCAGGAACATCACAGAAAGGAGATGTTACTGCAAAAGGTGCTGCTTCCATCTGATTTGGTGTTGGATGTGGGTTCCATTGGGTTTAGGGTTCTTTTTTGGTATGCATCTTCAAATATTGGGTATAGGGTCCTCCCCATGAATGGGATGTGATTTTAGAACCTGGGGACAGTCGAGGATAGTTGGTTTGGGTGATGGTCCATCTTGGGATAAAAGATTAATTTCTGTGGTTTGTTCATTTATTTGTGGGGTTTTCCTCACCCATGGTTCTAGGATTAAAGTCACCTTGAACATGTGTTGACACCAGTGTTGGTGCACAAATGAAGTGACTTCAGATCCCTCCTCTGGAATCTTTGGGCCAGGTGCTGAAGCAGGAACATCACAGAAAGGAGATGTTACTGCAAAAGGTGCTGCTTCCATCTGATTTGGTGTTGGATGTGGGTTCCATTGGGTTTAGGGTTCTTTTTTGGTATGCATCTTCCAGTATTGGGTATAGGGTCCTCCCCATGAATGGGATGTGATTTTAGAACCTGGGGGCAGTCGAGGATAGTGGGTTTGGATAGTTTTGGATGATCAATTGGAAACCTGGAATGATGAGTTGTGTGGCTGTGTGTTTGTCTTTGGGATGTTAGTTTGCCATGGTTTTTTGGGACCTGGTATGTGTAGAAAGCAGGGTTTTGGTTATAGGGTTCCATGGAGGTTTCTGAGGGAGATTTCCTTCTACTACGGAAAACTTGGTGGTTGATTTTTTTATCGGGCCATTCTGGAACACAGTTCTTGCTTTGTCTAGTGACCATGCATTGATATTCATGGACAGTATAGGATATATCCTGATCGCTTGATCAGTTTGGATATTCACTACGGGGAATTACTTGGATATGCTTTGTTCATCTTCGCCCATGGCGGTGCAGGTCTTATGAAAACCAGCGAATCGGAGCTTGTGGGCGACAAGCTCTCCCGAGGCCGGATTGTAGAGAGGTGTTGTTGTGCAGGGTACAGTCTCAGAACATTTCACTGCTCACCAGATTTGAAGCTGGAAGAAAAAGTCTTTGGATGACCAAGAAACGATATGAACACATATGAAAAACACGTGCAGACTCTGGTCGCAGCTTATCCCCAGGTGATCACAATGGTGCAGCGGGTGGGCCTGCTGAAACTGGTGTGAGCACAGGCTGGATTTGAATGAACTGGCATGTGTTGACAGTTGACAGCACGGCCCCAACTGGACAGCAACACATCTGATTTGGGGTGTGGGTTCCAGATGGTTCCAGTGGGTGTGGGGTTCTTTTTTGATATGCATCTTCAAGTATTGGGTATAGGGTCCTCCCCATGAATGGGATGTGATTTTAGAACCTGGGGACAGTCGAGGATAGTTGGTTTGGGTGATGGTCCATCTTGGGATAAAAGATTAATTTCTGTGGTTTGTTCATTTATTTGTGGAGTCTTCTTCACCCATGGTTCTAGGATTAAAATCACCTTGAACATGTGTTGACACCAGTGTTGGTGCACAGATGAAGTGACTTCAGATCCCTCCTGTGGAATCTTTGGGCCAGGTGCTGAAGCAGCAACATCACAGGGTGGAGATGCCACTGCAAAAGGTGCTGCTTCCATCTGATTTGGTGCTGGATATGGGGTCAACATGGTTCCAGATGGTTCCAGCGGGTTTGGGGTTCTTTTTTGATATGCATCTTCCAGTATTGGGTATAGGGTCCTCCTCATGAATGGGATGTGATTTTAGAACCTGGGGACAGTCGAGGATAGTTGATTTGGGTGATGGTCCATCTTGGGAGAAAAGATAAATTTCTGTGTGTTTTTTTTCACTTGTTTGTGGAGTGTTCCTCACCCATGGTTCTAGGATTAAAATCACCTTGAACATGTGTTGACACCAGTGTTGGTGTCCAGATGAAGTGACTTCAGATCCCTCCTGTGGAATCCTTGGGCCAGGTGCTGAAGCAGCAACATCACAGGGTGGAGATGCCACTGCAAAAGGTGCTGCTTCCATCTGATTTGGTGTTGGATGTGGGTTCCATTGGGGTTAGGGTTCTTTTTTGATATGCATCTCCCAGTAGTGGGAATAGGGTCTTCCCCATGAATGGAATGTGATTTTAGAACCTGGGGACAGTCGAGGATAGTTGGTTTGGGTGATGGTCCATCTTGGGATAAAATATTAATTTCTGTGTTTTTGTCACTTGTTTGTGGAGTCTTCCTCACCCATGGTTCTAGGATTAAAATCACCTTTAATATGTGTTGACACCAGTGTTGGTGTACAGATGAAGTGACTTCAGATCCCTCCTGTGGAATCCTTGGGCCAGGTGCTGGAGCATCAAGTTCACGAGGTGGAGATGTCACTCCAAAAGGTGCTGCTTCCATCTGATTTGGTGTTGGATGTGGGTTCCATTGGGTTTGGGGTTCTTTTTTGATATGCATCTTCCAGTATTGGGTATAGGGTCCTCCCCATGAATGGGATGTGATTTTAGAACCTGGGGACAGCCGAGGATAGTTGGTTTGGGTGATGGTCCATCTTGGGATAAAAGATTAATTTCTGTGGTTTGTTCCACTTGATTGTGGAGTCTTCCTCACCCATGGTTCTAGGATTAAAATCGACACCAGTGTTAGTGTACAGATGAAGTGACTTCAGATCTGTGGAATCCTTGGTCCAGGTGCTGAAGCAGCAACATCACAGGGTGGAGATGTCACTCCAAAAGGTGCTGCTTCCATCTGATTTGGTGTTGGATGTGGGTTCCATTGGGTTTAGGGTTCTTTTTTGGTATGCATCTTCCAGTATTGGGTATAGGGTCCTCCCCATGAATGGGATGTGATTTTAGAATCTGGGGACGGTCCAGGATAGTGGGCTTGGGTGATGGTCCATCTTGGGATAAAAGATTAATTTCTGTGTTTTTTTCACTTGTTTGTGGAGTCTTCCTCAGCCATGGTTCTAGGATTAAAATCACCTTGAACATGTGTTGAAACCAGTGTTGGTGTCCAGATGAAGTGACTTCAGATCCCTCCTGTGGAATCCTTGGTCCAGGTGCTGAAGCAGCAACATCACAGGGTGGAGATGTCACTCCAAAAGGTGCTGCTTCCATCTGATTTGGTGTTGGATGTGGGTTCCATTGGGTTTAGGGTTCTTTTTTGGTATGCATCTTCCAGTATTGGGTATAGGGTCCTCCCCATGAATGGGATGTGATTTTAGAACCTGGGGACAGTCGAGGATAGTTGGTTTGGGTGATGGTCCATCTTGGGATAAAAGATTAATTTCTGTGTTCTTTTCACTTGTTTGTGGAGTCTTCCTCACCCATGGTTCTAGGATTAAAATCACCTTGAACATGTGTTGACACCAGTGTTGGTGTCCAGATGAAGTGACTTCAGATCCCTCCTGTGGAATCCTTGGTCCAGGTGCTGAAGCAGCAACATCACAGGGTGGAGATGTCACTCCAAAAGGTGCTGCTTTCATCTGATTTGGTGTTGGATGTGGGTTCCATTGGGTTTGGGGTTCTTTTTTGATATGCATCTTCCAGTATTGGGTATAGGGTCCTCCCCATGAATGGGATGTGATTTTAGAACCTGGGACAGTCCAGGATAGTGGGCTTGGGTGATGGTCCATCTTGGGATAAAAGATTAATTTCTAAGGTTTGTTCATCTATTTGTGGGGTTTTCCTCACCCATGGTTCTAGGATTAAAATCACCTTGAACATGTGTTGACACCAGCGTTGGTGCACAAATGAAGTGACTTCAGATCCCTCCTGTGGAATCTTTGGGCCAGGTGCTGGAGGATCAAGATCACAGGGTGGAGATGCCACTGCAAAAGGTGCTGCTTCCATCTGATTTGGTGCTGGATATGGGGTCAACATGGTTCCAGATGGTTCCAGCGGGTTTGGGGTTCTTTTTTGATATGCATCTCCAAGTATTGGGTATAGGGTCATCCCCATGAATGGTATATGATTTTAGAACCTGGGACAGTAGAGGATAGTTTGTTTGGGTGATGGGCCATCTTGGCATTAATTCTGTGGTTTTTTCATGTGTTTGTTTGGTTAATTCTGACATGATGAGGTGTGCTTTTTTTAGATAGGACTTCAGATCCCTCCTGTGAGCTCCATTGGCCAGGTGCTGAACTGACTCCTCCAAAGGCTTCGAAACCTGCGGCCCCGACTGTTTGGAGCGCATTGGACGATGCCCTCCAGGGGTGGGATGTGATGGTATCCATGCAGGACAACCCTGTTCCGCAAGTTGAGAACCCTCAAACACCATTGAGGTCCAGACAAGGTGAGGAATAAAACAGTAATTTCTTGTGAAAGGGTTTCTTTTACATTCTTATATAATATATTCGAATATATTTGAATGTTTCCTTTTTCAACTGGGGTTGGGATGCCTGGCCATGTGCATACCTGCCCAGGTGCTGCTTTCGAGGACAAGCTGGGCGAACACATGAGGGCCTGGGCACAGCGTATGGCCCAGAATGCCACTTACCTTGAGTTTCCAGATGTTTTCTTGCTCGCACACCTGAAGAAGCTGAACTTCAAGTTCTTTGTCTACTGCGAAGGCACGTGGAATTCAAGTTTGCCACACATGCCGTTGCATTGCGCATCCTGGAATATCGGGTATAAATAGATATATAACATGATACATATAGTGAAAACACAGAAACATGATGAAACATGTATAGTATATATCTATATATAGAAAACTTGTTGGATTCAAGAAAACGTTTAAAAACACCAAACGACCCAACATGGACCAGGACACATGAACTTGCTCGATCCCAATGAATTTGTCTCTGCGATCCTCCCGGATGGTCTCTGGTCGAATGACTCTGGAGCTGAGGACTCTGAGGAATGTTTGGTTTGTATCCTCTGCAACGTGGATTTTGACAAAGATGTCAATCTGGATGAGTGCCTGCACTGGATCCCAGGATGGTTTTCCAAAGATCTTCCACATGCACAGGAACTGAGCAATCAGTGGCTTTCTGACTTTGAGGACCTTGAACACAAGGAGCTAGTGGACTTGAACGAGAAAAAAGACTATGCCTTGGAGGAGGTTGTGGCAAATGCTCTGGAGTTTGACATTGCTCGCTGTGAGCGCCGCTTGTCCAATTACAAGGACATGGTCCAGACCATGCAGGCAGACCATGGAATCATTTGCCACGACACCTGCAAGGATGGCAACTGCGCCGTTGATATGCTTTGGCATTTGCTGAAGCCTCCAGACCAGAAAGCCATGGAGCATGTTGATGTACGGGAATGTACCACCCTCAGGGCTGATTTGCGAGTCTGCTGGGAGAGTGCGGTGGAGTCACCACAGTGGAGGATTGCTTTTTCTCACTTTTGTGCAGGCCATGTGGAGCCTGACGGGCAGCCGGAGGATTCTCAAGCTGGTCCTGACAATGCTGGTGAGGTAGAAGCTCCACCTGCAGACGAGGTGATCACAACACCTCCCCACAGCAAGAAGAAGCCTGAGTGCCCATTCACACCTGATCCTCTCGACAAGAAGGGGGCCCTTGTGGCCGGGCAAGAGGACCTTGACGGAGTTGTGGTCATCCCTGGACAGAACGAAGGTGGACCTGCCAAAAAGAGACGGACTGGAAAGCCTAGTCCACCTGAGGCAGTGATCAACATTGACCAGTATGTTGGGCAGATGCTATCCGACAAGGGCATCACCTACCGCACTTGGTTGTCACAACACAAGCAGATGATCATCATTGTGTTGCCTGCCTGAGCACAGGGTCAGTTGATGGATTTGAATGTCATCTAATTGGATCTAATTGGTTCAGTGTTATTCTTTTCTTTAGAATTGATCAAGATGTCATGCGTCGATATGACCCTTTATGATCCTATATGTTTCTTCAGGTGAAATTCCAGCATCCAGGTTCTACAATGGTTTCCTTCCAGCCTGGGGTATTTTCTTGGAAATTGATTCCAATGAACATGATTCCAGTACTCTTTGGCAGTTGGTGTCCCCACTCATGTGAAAAATCTGCTGCACCAAGGAGAGGTACACAGTTCTGCAACAATGCTCCCTGGCATGTCTTCTTCTCCAAGCTTGTCACTTGGCTTTTTGATCCAGGGAAGGTATGGAAACACAATGAAGTACAATGGAAACACTTAGAATTTTTATTTTCAGTTTCCAGGCTTGGTCAAAATGCCTGGTTCTAGAATGATTTTCTCCTGTCATTGCTACACATTAGTCTTCAAATTCTTCACTGATAGGAACTTAGAACTTCCAAGGGGTGATCAACCCATCGAAATCCAGCTATATTCTGAAAATGCGGGCAGAGCTGTTCGAGGTTGACTGTTCGATGATTTGATTTGGAAAGGGTTTTACACATGGGGTTGTTCTGGAATGGGTTCCTCAGGTCATTGAAATTGGTAATCCTGTATGTGTCCAATGAATTTGATTTTAGAACTTTGGTATGCCCCTCACCAATCATATATGCACAAGTTTATATTTACATATGTATTTACAGGGGCCACCCTGATGGACAGGTGAAAGGCACTTGGCCAGATGAGTGCAAAGCTTGCCAGCAGATCATGCAGAACGCAGGCTTCGACCAGGCCTCTCTTGTGGCCCATGTGCGCGAACTTCAGGAGAAAGTGCAGAAAGACTTGGGCCAGGCAACCACTATCAAGGGCCTCAAGCCTCTCAAGCCACCTTCACAGCCTGCAGAGCAAACCAAGGTCAAGAGAGAGCCAGATGATAAAGAGGAGTCAGAAACCAAGCGCATCAAGGTCGAGAAGTCCGAGGATGAGGCTGAGGATAGTGCCGACATGGTTCAGCCTGGTGTGGCAGAGATAGCAGTTGAGGCAGAGGCATTGCTGGATAAGACGCAGTTGATGGAACTTCACGGGGTGAAAAAGCTTCCAAAAGGAGACAGCGGCAAAAAAAACCCTGTATGGTGCAAATTCTGCCAAGTCACCTTGGAAGGCAAGGGGAGAGCCAAAGTGTGGCAACATGTCAGGGGACAGGCGCACCGTGCAGCTAGGCAACGTGCGATGAAGACTGAGGATGACAAGGTGAAAGTGGAGCCTGCTGATGAAAAGACAGTGGCAATGGACCTTGGTGTGTGCCTGGGACCCCGACTGAATTCAGAGCTGGGCAAGATGACACGTCTCGGCAATGATTTGAGGCCTTTGTGGGATGAGTATGCCAAATACCATGACTTTGCTCCGGGATGCACAGCTTTGCCAAACCAGCAGATCCACAAGATCACCCATAATTGCCGTGATGGTGACTGGGTGCTGCAGCACCGAAAGTGTTGCGATAACCAGGAGAGAAAACCAGTCCGCCACCATGGCACAGATGAGAGCACTTGTGCAGATTGCCTGCAGTTGGCTGGTGACCAAAAGTTCATCACACGGCTTGCTTCCACGTTGGTGGACATGGAGGCTGCCAGGCTCCTTTGGCACAAGATGTTCGCTGCTGACAAGTTGGAGGCATTCGAGACTGATCTGAGGAACTCACTGCTCTACCAACGCAGGTGCAAGTCTGTGTTGGATCACATCATGGGCTTGTCTGACAAGGAACTCCATGCTAAGGTCTCTGCTAGCTGGTGGGGAAGAACATCACAGAGAATGGTGGAGGCCATGAAAGGATTCTTTTGGTCTACGGTGAAACCTTGTGTGGAAGTTGAGCCTGGGTGCAACCTTCGTGATGTGCAGCTGCAAAAGCTTCTGGATTACATGCGCTCGGACCCCAATGCATCATCCAGGGACTTGCAGATTGTGAAAGCCGTCGTGTGTGGTGAAATTCACCGACACCCAGCCATCCAGGGCATCATGCTGGCTTGCATGAACAGGGTGGAGAAGGAAGACAGCAAGAACAGGACATTTCGGAACCGGCACCGTGACTGGTCTGCAAGATTCAGGTAGTAGATGGTAGTGGCATGTAGTGGCATGTAGTAGCTATATGTAGCTATATGATGCTAAATGTGCATATATGTGCTAAAGTCCTTGGGCCACTGAATCATTCAGATTTTGATTTCATTTTAGTTCCATCTATCTTCTAGCTATGTTTAACCCAGTGGGTTCTAATATGGTTCCCCACATATCTGTCATTGTTCTTGCCTAAGGAATGTACATGGGTATGATCTCAGAACCTCCTGATGTGATCATCTCATCCATCCATATCTATCCTGGCTTGGAAAATGTTTTCAAGTTTCACAGAAATTTTCAAGTGTTCCAGTTTCTGTGTTGTATCAGAATTGATGGGAAAATGGTTCTACAATGGATGCTTCATATGATTACCAATGATTTTTCTGAAGTTTCTCAAGGGAAATGATTTCAGAACCTTCTGTATGTGAACATCTCATCCATCCTTGGTTTGACAGCAATTCCATTTTTTGATTCTTAAATCTGGGTTTTTGTTGGATATCATAGTTGATGGGTGTTTGGTTCTACAATGGATGCCTCATATGATTACCAATGTTTTTTTTGAAGTTTCTCAAGGGAAATAATCTCAGAACCTCCTGGATGTGAACATCTCTCCATCCTTGGTTTGACAGCAATTCCATTTTTTCATTCTTAAACCTGGGTTTTTGTTGGGTATCATAGTTGATGGGTGTTTGGTTCTACAATGGATGCTTCATATGATTACCAATGTTTTTTTGAATTTTCTCAAGGGAAATAATTTCAGAACCTTCTGGATGTGAACATCTCTCCATCCTTGGTTTGACAGCAATTCCATTTTGTCATTCTTAAACCTGGTTTTTGTTGGGTATCATAGTTGATGGGTGTTTGGTTCTACAATGGATGCCTCATATGATTACCAATGGTTTTTTTGAAGTTTCTCAAGGGAAATAATCTCAGAACCTCCTGGATGTGAACATCTCTCCATCCTTGGTTTGACAGCAATTCCATTTTTTTCATTCTTAAACCTGGGTTTTTGTTGGGTATCATAGTTGATGGGTGTTTGGTTCTACAATGGATGCTTCATATGATTACCAATGGTTTTTTTGAAGTTTCTCAAGGGAAATAATCTCAGAACCTCCTGGATGTGATTACTTTATTGAAAACCACCTTAAACAAGGTCTCTTTTCAGTATCATGGTTGGTGCCTGGCTTCCAGCCTGCTCAGGTGAAGAGCATGAAAGGAACCTGTTGCTCGAAGCTGGTGCTGAGCTCTCGGCTTGGGGTGCCAATCCTCGTTGCTTGGCCTTTTTTGGCATCAAGTACATGCAGCAGGAGCAGTTCTATGGGACTTTGGAGCACATTGGCAAATGGGGGCTACCGACCTTCTTGTCTCCAGACAGCGCGACTCTGAAGCAGAACAGCCATGTCCTGAGCACTATCTACACCCGGGGAGAAGATGTGCCACACAGGCGACTTGTCTTGGCATATGACAGGACATACCTGATTGCCACAACTCAGCTGGTCAGAACCCATGTTGGATCAGTGCTCGCAGGAGGCGCACATCGGCCACCAGGCTGGGAGCTCCCCGATGAAAGCATGTTTGTCCTTGATCGGAGCAAAGGGGATCAGCAGTTTGAGATGAAAAAAAGGCAAAAGGCTGGAGAGATGGCCTCGTTCCTTTGCTGGGATTCGACAAGAGCCAGCTCCCCAAAAATCGAGGCAGGCAGCTATCCAGTACTTGCAGCAGCGAGCAGGCATGCTAGCTTTGAGGAGAAATTTCCTACTCCGACCCATAGCCGTGGCAAGTTCGAGATGATGGCAAGATTGGGCCAGGTGCTTGAAGCGACAACATGCATTCGCTTTTTCATCATGGATGGGGCAGGAGCACACGAATGGTGCCACCGTGCTTTGCTTGGGCAGGCGCTGCCACTCTCAGAAGATTTGATGGACTGCCTGCCTTTCTGGAAGTCTTTGTCCTTCCAGGACTTGCCAATCAGTGATTATGCCCTAGGCTACCGAGTGGTGCTGGTCGGCCAGGAACCCATTAGCTACCTTCCCGGAATTGCTCACTTGGCCAAAAACTTTGTTGAGCAATGCCGTTCCTCTCTCCGGACCATTGTGTTCGGCAAGCTCAAGGTGGACAGCTCTGCAAGCCTACAGTTGGGCATGTGGCCTGCGGCATACGTAGGCAATGATGCGATGAGCGATGCCCAGGCAGCTCTTTGGTCCCTTGGCTATTTCAACTTGTTTTATGTAGTTCCAGGTGCCCTGCAAGTATCATGATTATATATGTAAAGATAAAATGGGGTTTTGCTTTGTTTTTCTTGAATTTGTTAAACATGTTTTGGGGCGATGACCCTGATGGGTTCTGATAGTTTTAGATGGTTTCAGAAAAGTTTAGGTGTTCAAAAGCACAACTCCCTGATTCGATTTAGTTGGTTCTACAATGGATGCTTCATATGATTACCAATGATTTTTCTGAAGCTTCTCAAGGGAAATGATCTCAGAACCTCCTAGATGTGAACATCTCATCCATCCTTGGCTTGACAGCAATTCCATTTTTTCATTCTTAAACCTGGGTTTTGTTGGGTATCATAGTTGATGGGTGTTTGGTTCTACAATGGATGCCTCATATGATTGCCAATGATTTTTCTGAAGTTTCTCAAGGGAAATAATTTCAGAACCTTCTGGATGTGAACATCTCTCCATCCTTGGTTTGACAGCAATTCCATTTTTTCATTCTTAAACCTGGGTTTTTGTTGGGTATCATAGTTGATGGGTGCTTGGTTCTACAATGGATGCTTCATATGATTGCCAATGATTTTTCTGAAGTTTCTCAAGGGAAATGATCTTAGAACTTCAATCTGGTTTGTCCCAGGCTCTCTCCCATGAATTTTGCTCTCGATCCCTTCAGCGAGCGCATCCAAGTGCCATGGATGCTGGAAGGGGCATTCATCATGAGTCTGATTCTGGCCCACGTGCAGGCTGCCTACCTTCACTCAAGCAACTGCCGCAAGTGGAGGTTGCAGACCGCTCTCACAGGAGTGATTGCCAAGATGTTTTCATTCCCTGGTCAATATATTTTCTAATCCGAGCCAAGCATGATATTTCAATATGTTTCAAACTCCCTGCATGAATTGAGGACTATTTCTGCTTGACTTTGGATCATTGGTTGCTTCCTTGGAAGCAATGGAGATGAACCAGAAGAAGAAAAGCTGTTGGATTGACCAGCGCACCCACAAGGGCCTGCGAGATGCTGCTGCTGCCATCGCGATGGCATGTCTCACTGTGCAGTCCTCCATTTGCTGGAAGTCTTTGACTGAGAGGAACTTGGAGGCAAGATTCGGGAGAGTGAGAAGCATGTTCCCCAACTTCAAGCTCAGTGCTGCAGACTTCTGGAGGTCAAGCGCAACCAATATGCGCAAAGAGCTGAAAACGTGGAGAGACCAAGAAGGATCACCAGTCGTGCAGGACTCTGGACCAGTCAGCTCCACCACCTTTGCAGAGGTCACAGATACTGCGTTTGCAGCTGCCTTGAAGATGATGTCCTTGTGCTCAGGCAGATCGGAGCAAGATCTGCGATCAACCTATGTCATGTCCAAAAGTTGCAGCAAGTTGAGGGCATCTGCCATGAATGAGGACTGTGATGACCAGGATCAAGATGGCCCTGATCCACCTGAAACAACAGCAGAGGACCTTATGCATCATGTCCGGGATTCCCAGGCATTGTCGAGAGCCATGGATGTAGATGGAGAGGGAGACCCTGAGATCAAATGTGATGATGCCCGGGGCATGCTCTTGCATGAGAGGTCCAAAGGTCATCGTGGAGACCCGAAGATAGCAGCAGCGACTGCAGAGGTTTGTGACATGGGCACTGATGAGCCTCCAAAGGCCACTGCTGCTGAGGCAGTGCACCCACAAGAAAAATTGCAGAAGGAGATCGAAACCCTCAAGAAGAACACCTTGGCGGCTGCCTTGCAATCCTGTGAAAACTTGGAAGCTGCAAAGCATGGGCTGTGGCTGTTGCTGTGCTACCTACGCCTTGGCCCCAGAGGCTGCGACAGCGAGGTGGTGAAAAGTCACTACCACACCCGGGCATCGCTTCAGACCAAGGTTCAGAAATGGCATGATGCAGTTCGGCATCAAATTGCAGTGGTGGAAGCCCAAGAACGAATGCCGGCGACAAGATCTAGCCGTGTCGCAGGTTGGGTCCAGAATTGCGAGCAGCTACGAGAGCAGCACATGCCAACTTTGCCTTCCACTCTGTCCATGCACACAGGGCAGGTCATTGCGGCCTATGCCCACAAGACTTGGCATCCTGCCTTGATCTTGAGCGTGTGGAGGGCCTACAAGAAAGGCACTGGTTCTCAGCTGGCTTGGCGGGAAATTTCCCGTGGTGCAGTCAACTGGCGCACGGGTGGTGCTGTTTCGCCACAAGGGGCACCAGGACCATGACAATGTCTTTGTGTGCGACTCGATGAGCGAGTTCCTTGTCCTTGGATTGGAGAATCTGGGCGTGCGGCTTGACACTGAGGACATGCGCCAGAAGAAAGGCATCGATGGAACCAAGATCCAGCTGACAGAGGACATTGGCCCCTAAGAATTTTTTGTCACATGTTTTTGCACTTTTTTCAGGCTTCAAGAGCTATAACCAAAAGAACCTTGGATCACATAGCTTGGGGTCTTAGATCATATCTTCCCACATGTCCTCAAAGATCAGCCAACACTACATAGAGAAAAAACATTTCAGAACCTCTTGGGTCAAGGGTATTTTTTTTTTAAATATATATTTTTGAGTGTTGGAAGTTCCCAACTTCAAACCCTTTCAAACCAAAGCACCCTCATGGCCCTGGCAGGTCTTATACACATAGCTTGGGGTCTTAGATCATATCTTCCCACATGTCCTCAAAGATCAGCCAACACTACATAGAGAAACAACATCTCAGAACCTTTTGGGTCAAGAAAATTATTATTTTTTAACTATATTTTTTGTTGTTGTTGGCAGTTCCAAACTTCAAACCTTTTCAAACCAAAGCACTCTCATGGCCCTTGCAGGTCTCATACACATAGCTTGGGGTCTTAGATCATATCTTCCCACATGTCCTCAAAGATCAGCCAACACTACATAGAGAACAAACATTTCAGAACCTCTTGGATCAAGGGTATATTTTTTTTAAATATATTTTTTTTGAGTGTTGGAAGTTCCCAACTTCAAACCCTTGCAAACCAAAGTATTCACATGGCCCTGGCAGGTCTTATACACATAGCTTGGGGTCTTAGATCATATCTTCCCACATGTCCTCAAAGATCAGCCAACACTACATAGAGAAAAAACATCTCAGAACCTTTTGGGTCAAGAAAATTATTATTTTTTAACTATATTTTTTGTTGTTGTTGGCAGTTCCAAACTTCAAACCCTTTCAAACCAAAGCACTCTCATGGCCCTTGCAGGTCTCATACACATAGCTTGGGGTCTTAGATCATATCTTCCCACATGTCCTCAAAGATCAGCCAACACTACATAGAGAAAAAACATCTCAGAACCTTTTGGGTCAAGAAAATTATTTTTTTTAAACTATATTTTTTTGTTGTTGTTGGCAGTTCCAAACTTCAAACCCTTTCAAACCAAAGCACTCTCATGGCCCTTGCAGGTCTCATACACATAGCTTGGGGTCTTAGATCATATCTTCCCACATGTCCTCAAAGATCAGCCAACACTACATAGAGAACAAACAATTTCAGAACCTCTTGGCTCAAGGGTATTTTTTTTAATATTTATGTTTTTGAGTGTTGGAAGTTCCCAACTTCAAACCCTTGCAAACCAAAGTACTCACATGGCCCTGGCAGGTCTTATACACATAGCTTGGGGTCTTAGATCATATCTTCCCACATGTCCTCAAAGATCAGCCAGCACTACATAGAGAACAAACATTTCAGAACCTCTTGGGTCAAGGGTATTTTTTTTTTAAATATATATTTTTTTGAGTGTTGGAAGTTCCCAACTTCAAACCCTTGCAAACCAAAGTATTCACATGGCCCTGGCAGGTCTTATACACATAGCTTGGGGTCTTAGATCATATCTTCCCACATGTCCTCAAAGATCAGCCAACACTACATAGAGAAAAAACATCTCAGAACCTTTTGGGTCAAGAAAATTATTATTTTTTAAACTATATTTTTTGTTGTTGTTGGCAGTTCCAAACTTCAAACCCTTTCAAACCAAAGCACTCTCATGGCCCTTGCAGGTCTCATACACATAGCTTGGGGTCTTAGATCATATCTTCCCACATGTCCTCAAAGATCAGCCAACACTACATAGAGAAAAAACATCTCAGAACCTCTTGGGTCAAGAAGATTATGTTTTTTGGAGTTTTGGAAGTTCCCAAGTTCAAATATTTACCAGCAAAAGCTATTTGAATTGATCGTGCTTTTTGGTGCAGGACAGCATGAAGGCCTTGAATCACCTCGTGTCAGAAGAGCAGAAGAAGGCCCAGGAATCGAAAGGTGTGAAAATTGTTCGGGGCAAAAGGTACATCGTTCCCGAGATCGTGAACTTTCGCAGGACCAAAAAGGGAAAGGCTCTGATGCAGCAGGAGTTGCGGTTGCTGCTGGAATTTCAGACCAAAAATTTTCCCACAAAGCCGATGTTGACCGTCGACCGCCTCAGTGTTCGGTTCTCCGAGCAAAACACGGTCAACACGGTGACGATGGAATCCCTCATGGAGAAGGTCTTTGACTTCTTCAGCTACTACTATCATGATGTGCGCAGCAAGCAAGCTTTTGGAGTTAAAGTCCAGGGATGGCTGGTGGACGCAGCTGGGTTTTGCATTTGTTTTTTCCAAGCTGTGTTTTGGTTTGGGTTTATTCTGGTTGATTAGCCTCCAGGTTCCATGTGCTGTGACAACTTTCACATGAGGTAAAGCGAGCGATGCAAGAGGATGGATCAACTGCCAAGCTCAACTCTTTAGTTGCACAGGTCAACGGTTTCTCTTCAGGTGTGTCAGCTGCTTTGGCAGACAGCCAGGGTGAAGGAGACAGCGATTGACATGCCTGTCCTGTCCAAAACGGATAGAATGGCATTTTATTTTCCTTAGAAATAGCGAATCGATGCTGGCCAAAGAGAAACTTTGAGAAAAATAAGTTGACCAATTTTTCAACATCAAAACAAGGCGCCTGGGTTTTGTTTACTGGGCCGGCATCTAGGCAGAGCTGAATTGCAGATGGAAAGTGGATGAAAGTGGGGCAATGTGCCTTTTGAATCCTTTTGATGGCACATTCTTGTCCTTGCCAGTACGCAACTTGGGACAGTCAATGGGGCAAAAGAAGGAGCTTCGGCGGTGACTGTGACTGCAGTGGCAAGAAAGCGAGGTAGATCCAATGCTGTTTGCATCTATCTATTGCATTTTATTGCTAGGTTAAGACTTGATCTCAGAACCCTAACGTACCACTTGTGTCAGGAGGTGAAAAGTTCTAATATCTAAGTGGTGGTTTTCAAAAGAATATGATTTCAGATACCCCAAAAGGTTCTATAATGCAGTGTTCAGGGTCCCTGGCTCGTAGTTGAGGGTATTACATACATACATACATACATACATTGCCAACATGGGTTCGGTCCAGAATCATCTCCGATTTTTACCAGGTCAGAAAATGCCCACCAGCTGCCGCAGGAACTATTTCAATTTTGGGGTCGGTCCAATGAAGAAACTCATTGGCTGGCTATGTGGTGAAGCTTGTTCCCACAGACCTTGTCTAGTCTGGTCTCAAAGTGATTTTTTTTGAGCAAACGCCAGGTATGTTTGTCGTTTTATGATCCACATGACATTTTTCGGTTCAAAGAACAAACCCCATACTATCCAACCACTCAATATCTGGATGAATTCTCATTATGTTTTTTGTCCAGTTCCTATATGTGTTTGTTCGTTGTTTCATATTATTTCCATGTAGAACAAGAACGTTCCTCAAAAAGATATAGAAACGTGTTTTGCAGGATGTTACAAGTGTTTTTGTTGCCTTCCTAAGGACATGTTTCTATAGCTGTTCAACATCTATGAATCTATTTGGGGTCAACAACCTAATTATAGTGGGGTAATTACATGTAATAATGGTTGGTGGTTTGGAACATTTTTTATTTTATATATATGGGATAATCCTTCCCATTGACTAATATTTTTCAGAGAGGTTCAAACCACCACCAGAATAGTGGGTCTATTGTTTGACCTAATTACATGTTCAACATCCGGGGTCAATCTGTTGATTTAGTTGGTCCACACTTCCAACCTTCAGGCTATGAACATGCTTCACAGCGTCATATCATCCAGGTACATTTGGATATTGGCCGTGCTTATAGTAACCTCATTTTTGTTTAAATAAATTAAATGGAAATAGGAAATATTAAGTAAATGAACCTTGGTTCAGTAGGTTCTTGCTTGTTTTGACGGATTGTTTTGTGAACATACTCGCAACTGTTTGTTTTGTTTTGCAGGGCAATTGTCCAAAAGTTGCAATTGCATAGTCTTAGGCTTCTTAGCTGCAAGACACATTCTACAATGTGGGGGCCCATGTATGGTTGATATTAATTATTTAATGTATGTGGCTCCACACTTGGATTGGTTACCTAACCAACATTGCATAAATGCGGGCCCAACACTTCTAGTGGTGATCGTTGGATCATTGCTCCAACACATATTGAAATAAAGTTAGTCAATTAGGTTAATGACTGGTGATTTTTCACCATAGTTGACTAACTTTATAAAAGTTATTAAGTTGATTATGTGATTTTGCCTAACCACTGGTAGTAAAGCAGCTTTGAAAACCACCATTCCATTTGTGGTGTAATGGTTCTGGGTGTTCCCCATTTTTTCATTCTCTCTTTTGTAAAGAAAGTTAGCGCTACAATGTTGTGCCCCCCCATGAAAACTGTACTTATCAACATAAACCATGGTTAACTTAGTTATCTTCACCAATTTTGCCATCGTCAACACCAGAGTCCCAACGTAGATTCATGTGGATCATGTCGGACATCGGACACCATGCGGCGCTCCATTCGGCCACCGGCCATGTTGAGCACCGCGTAGCGCGTTTCGTCGTGGGAGTTGCAGGTGGCAGGGTCGTTCAGATCCGCATGGCCATGAACCATCCCCCAGTCACCATTTTTGTAGGTGGTATACGCTTTCCATTATCCCAAATGGGTGGTAGCAATATTAATAATGTTTATATGGTTGGTTTATTATTATTGTTTATTATGTTTTACCACATATGTTTACATTATTGTTTACCAAACTATGGTGGATCATCATCATTTTCATATGTGGTTTATGACACGGTTCACCCACTTTTTTGGTGAGTTTCAGATGGTAAATCCAATGCCACAAACTGAGCTTGATTACTGGCTCTATCCTATTTAAGGAAAGATATAGCATGATTGTAAAAAATGCCCCAAGATCCAAGTGCTTTGTTACATAAGGGATGGATTATGGGATTTACCATGATTTACCCTCTGGTAAACTAACAAATCTAACATAACTTGTCACAAATCACCATTTTTAATACGTAAATCAACTATAAATAGCACTTGTTAATAGCAAACTGTTACATTTACCACATGAATCATCCATTAATCATCCATTTTGTAGCTGGGTAAATCAACTATTTCCACTGGGTAACAATGGCTGGCCATGTTCGCAGGCACTTCGTGTCATCATCCCATGGCATCCCTACAGGTTTTACAGAGGTCACGGGCGGTTCCATTCCTTTTTTGGCCATGGTTTATGGAAGAGAAATCCATTCAAACATAGCTTGTTGATGGGTTTTTTGATGGGTTGTTGATGGTGTTTTGATGGTTTTTTGATGGTTGTTGATGGTTTTTTGATGGTGTTTTGATGGTTGTTTGATGGTTGTTTGATGGTTTTTTGATGGTTTTTATGATGTTTATGGAACAGCAATCCTTCATGGTTTAAGGGGAAAGAACAATATCCTGTTTAAGATATCTTGAAGATTGTTTCTTTTGCAGGGTTGAAACTGGGTGTGATGTTTCTGGATTTGAGATCACGGGTGTTGAGAGCGTCACAATGCAACTCCTGCTGTTGTATTCTCTTTGCAAATGCTCCATTTGTATAGCGCAGAATCGGAAAAGATCCGACAGCTGACGGAGTCATTCTTCTCATCAAGGTGTATCCTATGGTATCCCATGCTGGCCATTTGTTTCCCCATTTGTTGATTCAGATTACGGTAAGCCATTTGGGCCAAGCACAAAGGGTAGATTCTGGTCGTCTAAGCGATGAATTTCTTATGGTATCCCATAGCGGCTTTGACCTAGATCCTAACGCTACAATGTGAGGCCCCCGGTCGATAGCTAAGTTGGTGAACATAACTCCAATTTCACTATGGTTTATGGTACGCAAATAACTATAGTTACTGGGGCTTATAAACCAACTTTTAACTGGGAGGCCTCACATTGTAGTATTTCGTAGCCCAAGATAACTGATGTCTACATTCGTTGGACCCGAAATAAACCGTTAAAAAGCCTGGTATCTAAAATTGTCTTTGTTGGCGGCTAGTTACTACACTCACAACTTGTGTGAGGTTTCTTATACACCAAAAACAAACTCATCCCATAAGTTCATGTTTAGTGAGTGGTTGGTGGTTTCAAACCTTTTTTATTTTCCATAATATATGGGATCTCATTCTTCCAAAATTGACGAACTCATATTTTTCAGGATGGTTAGCGCACCACCAACCAGATATTTATTAACCATCATTAACCATAGAATATTAACCATTATGAACAGTACATTAAAAAACAGTAGACATTACTGTGTAATCTCTTCTTTCATCCGTAGAAACAGCCGGCGCGTTTACGTCGAAACGGTTGTTTGCAATGAGCCATTCAAAGGTGAGTTCACCCCAGCTGGATTCGTGGATGAAAAGCCTACGGAAATCCCAGTGGATGAAATCACATGTGGTAAACTAACAGTTTGCTATTGAAAATGACCATAGAAATAGTTGATTTTCCCATTAAAAATGGTGATTGTCCATAGTTATGTAAACTTTTACCAGGGTGTAATGTGGTTGAAACAGTGTCATAAGCTACCCATGGATTCCTGGGTTTATGGTTTACACCACCTATTTATGGTACTGACTGGGGGATGGTCATGACATTGTTTTAAGCACAGTGATATTTCACCTACCAGTGGATTCGTGGTGAAAACCAGTAGCCATGAAATTCATGGACTATGTCACCATGTGATGCTGGTCATTTTGTGCAGGTCTTCTATGCCATTGATAATCCATTGATAAAAAGGTTGTTTTCCCAGATTATGGCTTAAGGCTTAAGGTTATAAATAAACCACATTATTTACATTTACCACAACTAGGTCAATCAACTGGATGGGTAGAAACTCATCCTGACTAGTCTTCTGGTGTCAATGGGATTATCTACGTTCACCAGCTATTTGTTTTTTTTTGGCAGGGTATCTAAGATTGGTCGTGGTGAATCCTGATGACATAGCCTGAACTTTAGCGTAACTCAAGCTACGTGGTGCGATGGACAGGGGCACCACCTTGGGGCTGGTGACGGGGAGGATCCGAGGGACGGAGCTATCTGGTTCAGCTAGGTACATGTGATCCATACAATGTGAGGCCCCCGGTCGATAGCGTTCAGTTGGTGAACATAACTCTAATTTCACGTTTGGACTTATGGTAGATATATCGAACTAGTTGCCATGGGATTATAAACCAACAAACATCACTGGGGGGCCTCACATTGTAGGTACATGTGATCCATAAGTTGTATTTTTTTTAAAACAAACTATGCTTAATGGATGTGAATGGTTTGTTTGTTGGTTTATGAACCGATTTGACTTTGAAAATGTGATCATCATTTCTACAATTCCAATCGCCGTAAAATTCCAACAGTTGATCTACAGTGATTTGTATAATATATATATATATATATTATATGTATAAACCACCTTTCCTAAGGGGGACACTAAGGCATCCAAGACGGCAAGGGCTTCCAAGGACGGGGAAAAAATGGGAGGGGGATGGTTTTTTTCGGAACAATGGCCATGGTTTTTTTCGGAGAGCAGTGCGTTCCCTAGCCATAGTGGTCATTGAACTGCAAGACAAAGGCAAATGAGGACAGCTCAATGGTTCCCCATGTCAGCGAAAAATTAGCTTTGTCATGTTTTTTATTGACATGAAGTGAACCTATAGTGGTATTATGTGTAGCAGTCGTGTTTTCCAATGATGCAGTCGTACATTCCAAAGAGCTTTGCAGAATCAGACAGCATCGCCGCGACGTATTTGTTGGCCGAACCTGTCAGGTTTGTGAATTAGCTCAAAACGATCCAGATACACTGGGAAAGTAATAGACACATTATATCATTATCTGGTTGGTGGTGACTGGAACCATGGAATTTTATTGTTCCATTCAGTTGGGAATGCCATCATCCCAACTGACTTTCACTCCATCATTTTTCAGAGGGGTTGAAACCAACCACCAACCAGTTATGAAACATGGAAAATTGACCAAACCGTGCCAAAAAAATGCTTCAACCACTGGGGAAAGGTAGGTTTAAGCACCTCAAAACGGATTTGTTGAAGCCAGCTGTTTGTCCAGTCCAGAGTTCTCTGACTTAAATCCTGCTTAAATCCCAATTGATGTTCCTTGCTGGATTGTTTTCAGGGATAATCCACACAATGTGGTGCCCCCGGTCGATAGCTAAGTTGGTTTATAACTCTAATAACTAGGACTTATGGTAGATATATCTATAGTTAATGGGATTATAAACCAACTTATAACTGGGGGGGCACCACCTTGCAGGAAGCCATGTGATTTTCTCCCCCTAATCAAAGGGAATCCCCTCACTCAATCTTTTTCACAGAGTCATATTCCCAATGAAAAAGTCATGTAAATTCCATGTTCATCCCATACGCCACACCTATGACACTATGACTCTTTTCCGCGCAGCGCCTCTATGCGCCGCAGGATCCGAAGAGCATCGTGCAGCGCCTCTATGCGCCGGAGTCAAAGAAAAAGACCTGGGCTGAGAAGGAGGTGCTCGCTGGCATGGGCCATGGCGAAACATCCGGACGAAGAAATGTGATGATGTTTAACGTTTGTTGCTGTAATTCATGTTTACCCCATGAATACTAGAGAATACTAGAGAATACTAGAGAATACTAGAGATATATCATATATCTAGCTAATCAACTTTAGTGAAATTGGAGTAATGTTCACCAACTTAGCTATCACCGCGTTGTAACTGGCTAACTGGGCGGGGTTAGTTCACCCTGCAGCCACCAAGTCGATTGGAGAACCTGTCTGGATGAAGAAGTTTTTGATCATATGTTCAGACAAACCGAACTATCAAAACCAACTATCATGGGAATATCATGGAATATACTGGGTAAATAATGCCTGGGTATATATATATTATATATATAATACAATATAATATATGTAACGTAGATATGTATAAAATATATCTATGTATATATATTATATATATATGTCATATAGATTTACTGGTGTATTTTCTGGGGATTTTTCACGGCAATCGCCAGAAGTTCTGGAGGATCGGATCAGGATCCACGAAGACCTGAAACCAAGGCGGAAGATCTCACATTTTTTTTGTGTCCAATGGTATCCAATGGTTTGATCTCTACTTAAAATAAGCATCTTTTAGCATCTTTAACTGCCCCAAGTAAGGTGAGGAATTACCAACTATCATGGAGATATGTTTTTTTTTCATGGGTGGCACCTCACTTTGGGGCCACACGATTTCGTTCAGGCTTTGCTGCCACGACCCCACCCCCCTTACCCCCTGGTTTTAAGCCTAGTGGTAAACATGTCCGTTGCCAACGAAGTGAGTTTTTCTGGGGATTTTCTCACCTGGCCCCCAACAGTGACAGCCCCAGCCAAAACAGCCACAGTTTCTTTAGATTTCAACTGGAGAATTCACAGAAATGTTGCGAGAAAATTCCCCCATCAGGCCACCATGTTTTCTGGCTACACAATCAACAAGATATTTAAAAACAGGGGATAGAACTAAGAAAATGCAAGTTCATGAGGCACAACAGATTGGACCATATGTTGGTGTAAAACGTATAAATATATAGCATATACACAATATATATATATTATATATTATATATTATATATATTATATATAATATGATCGAGAGACCTTTAGGTACCATTTTGTTCCGGTTAATTATGATAATGTTTAAAGCTTTTTGGAAAATTGAGAGGATTTAAAGAATTAAATGATTTAATCCTTTTAATCCTTTTAATCCTCCAGAGCCTTTGGGGGATTAAATGGATTAAAAGGATTAAATAATTTAATCCTTTTAATCCTTTTAATCCTTTTAATCCTCTTAATCCTCCAGAGCCTTTGGGGGATTAAATGGATTAAAAGGATTAAATGATTTAATCCGTTTAATCCTTTTAATCCTCCAGAGCCCCCAGAACCCCAATGTGAGGACCAAGCATTTAATCCTTTTAATCCTTTTAATCCTCCAGAGGCTTTGGAGGATTAAAAGGATTAAAAGGATTAAATCATTAAATCCAATGCTTGGGCCTTAGACTCCAGATCTCTGGGGGAGTAAAAGGACTAAAAGGATTAAAAGGATTAAATGATTTAATCCTTTTAATCCTTTTAATCCTCCAGAGCCTTTGGGGGATTAAACGGTCATTTAATCCTTTTAATCCTTTTAATCCTCCAGAGCCTTTGGGGGATTAAATGGATTAAAAGGATTAAATGATTTAATCCTTTTAATCCTTTTAATCCTCCAGAGCTTTTGGGGGATTAAAAGGATTAAAAGGATTAAATCATTTAATCCTTTTAATCCCTTTAATCCTTTTAATCCTTTTAATCCTCCAGAGTCCCCAGAACCCCAATGTGAGGACCAAGCATTTAATCCTTTTAATCCTTTTAGTCCTCCAGAGGCTTTGGAGGATTAAATGGATTAAAAGGATTAAATAATTTAATCCTTTTAATCCTTTTAATCCTCCAGAGCCTTTGGGGGATTAAATGGATTAAAAGGATTAAATGATTTAATCCTTTTAATCCTTTTAATCCTCCAGAGCTTTTGGGGGATTAAAAGGATTAAAAGTATTAAATCATTTAATCCTTTTATTCCCTTTAATCCTTTTAATCCTTTTAATCCTCCAGAGCCCCCAGAACCCCAATGTGAGGACCAAGCATTTAATCCTTTTAATCATTTTAATCCTTTTAATCCTTTTAATCCTCCAGAGCCTTTGGTGGATTAAAAGGAATAAAAGGATTAAATGATTTAATGCCTTTAATCCTTTTAATCCTTTTAATCCTTTTAATCCTCCAGGGGGTCCGGAATTCCCGGTCCAAGCCCTTGAGAAATATATTTAAATCCATTTAATCCTTTTAATCCTCCAGAGCCCTTTGGGGATTAAAAGGATTAAACGGATTAAATGATTTAATCCTTTTAATCCTTTTAATCCTTTTAATCCTTTTAATCCTTTTAATCCTTTTAATCCTCCAGAGCCTTTTGGTAGGTTCAACAGGGTTCCGGATAAAGTTCCGGGAGGCTTTGGTGCAGAGCCAGGGCAGGCTCAACAGGGCTCCGGGTTTCTGGAGAAGGTTCCGGGAGGCTTTGGTGCAGAGCCAGGTTAGGTTCAACAGGGTTCTGGTGAAGGTTCCGGAGAAGGTTCCGGGAGGCTTTGGTGCAGAGTGAGGTGAAGTTCAACAGGATTTGTGGCCATTTAACTCACGGAAACCCAGCTGAAGTGTTTCCAGCGGTTGGCTTTGCAGCAGGCTTCAGAAAGATTAGTAAAAATAAAACGTTGCGGCTGTTGTGCATACCACCGAAGCTTGTTTTCCAAAGACATTTGCTGTGGATGGAAATTGCATGTCCCTTCAAAGTTGCAAGAATGCAGGGGTGAGGCATGTCACCCTGCCTTTGGCAGCATTGTAAGTGACTGCACACGAGATTTCTTGTAAAGAAGCAAGACCCGGATTTCTGGGCACCGCCACTGTCCATTTGGAAACATTGTGTTTGTTTGAAATTTCCTGGAACAAATATTTTTCGACAAGGGCCACATCACCACATGGGACTTTCAAAAAGCAATGCTCTTGAGCTGCATTGAAAGCTGGTGAGCCTCCATCCACATTGTGCAAACAGACAACATCACCAGAAGTAATTGTTGCACCAGAAAAAAGTTTACAACAAGAGCTCTGCATGCAAGGCATTCCCACAGGAACCACGCCAGCATTGCATAGGAATGCCGTCATCTTCTTTGTGGGGCCCCCTTTGCATTTTGTAGGCAGGTGCCTTCTCTAACAATCTTGACTCTTCACCCAATGTACAGATGTGCTCTGCAATGACAGACTTCATCAAAGAAGTTTCCCAATGGGTAGTGTTGCACAAGACATTCCCATGTTTTCTAATGCCTTTGTGCTTCCTTTCCATGGTCCAGCATGCAGGTAATTGGCCATGCCTCTGGAGACTTTGACTATAATATGAAGTGACCAGTGCATCTTTGGCTCGAATTCTTCAGACCAGTCAGCTGCAACAGTTGCCTCCAATGCTGCTTCAACAAATGAAAGCAATTGCTTGTGGTCAGGCTTTTTCAAAGCAGGGATGGATAGGCAATAATCCAAAACTTTGCACCAAGCCAAAGAGCAAGTTGGCCCCAGAAGACAAATGCCATTGGCAAGCAGCAAATTTGGACATAGTGTGCCAGCACCTGGTACAGACCCAGAATCTCTGAGGATGAGCATTTGAATTTCCCAGCTTTTTTGTGGCCTTCCACTGCTTTGGGCAGAAATAACCTTTGCAAATTGCATTTGTGAATGGCAGGCTGGGCCCAAAGTTGCACAAAGCCATGTGCCTTCCAAATCTCAGCCACACCACTGGAAGCAAGCGGTTGGATCCACAAAAAAAAATACCCAGTTCAGCACACCATTTGGGCAGAGCCCATGCATATGATCATGCATGTATTGGGTGATTGGTCTCAGAAGGTTCTGGGACTTCAGCTTGTCACTCAGCAAGAGTGAATGCTGGGAATAATCAACCCCAGAAGCCTGGCTCCACCTTCTGAACTCGGTTTTGTTGCAAGCTGTGCTCCTCTCTTGCATCCTTGCCCACGAGAACAGGATTTCTTGGTCTGTTGCAATATCCCACAGAGAGTTTCAGTCTTTTAGGACCTCCCTGTAAAAGTACCCCGGAATGAGGATGAGCATATTTGTTGTCAAACGTGTGCTCCAGGATCAACCTGAAACATTGGCCAATGCTGGCTGCCAGCTGTGAGACTTGCTTACTCCTCTCCCCAAGCAATGTCAACCAACTTTCAGAATTTGACAGCGTGGCCCCAAACTGGGCAGATGAACAGTAAATTGCCCATGTATTCCTAGAATTCCCTGCCAATTGGTTTCCAGGGTGCAGTTCATCTACATAAAGAATGCAAGACCAAGGGTTGTTGAAGGAACTAGGGTTGTTGTCATGTACCTTGTCCAAATAATCCGCAAAGCAGCCACCAGCTGCATAAGCAGCAGCCAAATAGCTAAAGATGTTGGCAAATGCCAATTCCACAGGGTCCTCTTCCAAAATCATAGCTGAAGGCCAGCAATGACCTGCTCAACAAACTCTCTGATTTGTTTCCTTTTGTGGCTGGCAGGAATGCCTTCCTGGGCTGCCAAAGTCAATATGGCTTCAAGGGCTGACTGGCTGCAAAATGGGATTCTCTGTCTAAAACTTTGCAATTTTGGAAAGTCTGGCATGGCTGGCTGGAAGCATTTCTTGAGACAATGTTGGAGTATGACTGTGTGAAAGGCAAAAACTAGTGTTCCATGGCCTGCTGTGGAACCTGCTGCTAACATGGCCTCCAAACATGTCATTTGCAGATTTGGCACACATTGCCTTGGGCCAGGCCTTGCTTCATGCAGTAGCCTTGCAGACAGCTGTGCCCACAATGCTGTACTACTGATTCAAACAAAAAAGCCCTTGCAGGCAAACGGATTTCAAATGATAGCTCTTGAAGCCAAAACTGAAAAACAACAAGCAGAACCAAGGGCAGCACTGCAAGTTAGTGGCCACTTGCTTTCATGCTGGAAAATATGTCTCGATAAGCATGTCCAGAGAAAGCCTAAGCGTTTCTGTTTTCCCCCACTGCCTGTATGATTTACCATTGCGGTGTTTGCATGGTTATTTGCCACAAGGCAGCCCACGATCTTTTGTCAGACCAAGGAAATGTTTACACTTCCTTTTGTTCCCCTGCGGCTTTTCTTGTACCACTTGTTGTATTCCTGTCTTGAACTGAGACTGAGTCCCCCCAAAGTAGGGAGACTGGCACTTGTCACAGCCACTCACACTGCCACGGCATCTGACACATCCATAGATTCCTTTGGGGAAAGCTGGTGTGACATGCTTTGCTTCCTCAGCATTCTTCTTCACAATGGCCTTTTGCTTGGGCTCTGCTTTGGCTAGGTTTTTCTTAGTAGCTGGCCTCTTCATGGCAGTATCCAAATCATTGCCCTTCCTCTTGGTGAGCATGTGTTTGGCCTCAGCTTCATAGTCCTCAAGGCTTTTGCCTGGGTGCCATCATGTCCTCCAGCAGGTGCAGCACAGTCAGAAGGCGCAGGTAGAGGCAAAACAGCTGGAACTGCCGGCAAAGCTTTGGGAGTCAAAGAGGTGGAGTCCCTTGGGCCGGCCCCATCTGAGAGCAAGGAGTTGCTGGAAGCAGGCTCCTCCAAGCTATCATTGTTCAAGATTTTCTGGCTCAAGGCATCCAAAGCTCTGGCCTGTTTCTCCATTTGTAGGATCTTTCCCTGTCGAAGGCTCTGCTGGCAACTGCTGAGAGGTTGCCTGTGGAGTGGCCACAGCCCTGAGTTCCTTGGCAGTTCCGCTCACCGTGACTTTCTTGGCAATGCTTCCAAGGTTTATCATATGACTGGTAGCGAGCAAGCAGAAAGCCCGCAAGTGTTCATGTTCAAATGGAAATATGTATACGTGTCCATGTGTGTGTGTGTTCAGGGATTATGTCATGGCTAAATTTTGACTTCAAAATTATCAGCTTGAAAGCAGCCATCACCAAAGATTTGACAAACCCAGTGCCTCCCCAATGTCGTGGGGGCTAGGTGGGTACCTTGCCAAACCAGCATGCAGAGGTTGAGCCACCACAGCCTCGAACGTATCCAGCACAAAATTTGTACATTTCAAAAACTGGAGGCATGACATTGGTGATTTCACCTGAAGGCTGACCAAAAAGGATGTCAAGTACTTCTTGGTGTCTTCTTTGAGGCTTTTCAACCCACACACTTTGATTCTTTTGATCAGCATGTGGGTAGCATCAACTGTGTTGATGCCATTCTGCATCTGCTGCCATTCGCTTTGGGACAAGTAGTTCCAAGGCGTGGTCATGCTTTGAGGTGTAGCCTGCAACCTGGTGGCCCCTTGGATTGAAGAGGCTGCCCTTGATTCGAGAAATGCTTGCAACTCTGCCTTCGTGTCAGCAGTCAAGATGCCATTTTGAACAGCATCAGGACGCTTCAAGAAGTTAGAAGCAGTGAGCATTTGGACACCGTTCACTTTGGACTGCAAAGCTTCCTGCATTCGTGGCACCAGCTGTGAACCAGCGTTCCTTTGGTAAATCGCTTCCATATCACTAATCTCCTTGACTAAGTCCTCAACGTCCCAAGTAGCCATGGTGATCAAAGGATCTAGGCTAAGGTGAGCTCATAATTCCTATGGGCCCACTGCAGCAGAAGCAGAAGAGAATTGATTCTGCTAACCTTCAAAGTTAGAATTATGACAGCCCCTTTGGGCATGGGATAAAGGAGTTTAAGCCTTTACATGAAAGCCCCTTTGGGCAGAAACAATTTAGTTTACACAATAAAATGAAAGCCCTATCAGCAAAACCTTTAGCAAGAGTAGGTGGAAATGGGTTCTGGGACCCTTTAAGGTTAGAAGCATATAAATCTCAGTGGGCTCTCATACCCAACCCTGGACCTTTACATGAAAGCCCCTTGGGCATAAACCACAATAGTTTCAAAATAGCAGGAAAGGCCACTGGGCCAGAAAAAAACAAGTACACCACATGGTGTTTTTTTTAAATATTTTTTCTCCTCCCACAGTATTTTGATTCCACCCAAGTATGTTTTCATCCAGGCTTGCCATGCACTATGGGCATACAGCTGCAGCTATCAGGCGCAGATAGCATCGCCAGAAGGAACAGGGACCCCAGCCAACATGTAACTGATTTTGATCAAGTTCTTCAGGCTGGCAGGCAAAAGATGTGGGCCTTCATTCTGCTTGAAGTGCTCAAGAGCATCCTGCCTGAGCAAGCGAGCAATTTGTTTACTTCTCCTCATACTACCTGAGTTCCCGTATGCTTTAAAAACATGATGAATTTCAGCCTGGTAATCAAGAATCAAAACCTGATTGATGAATCTCCACATAACAGAGGCTCTTCCATCCATTGGATGAGGTCCAGGTTCGAAACTGTCGAGATACCATTGGATCAGTGGCTGAACCCCGTGCCTGACCCCTATTACTGGACATCCTGACAGCTTACACCTTGACAAGAAAAATGCAAAGGACACATGTCTGATGCACTAATGGAACACCAAAACCTGAAGCATCAATGTGCTATACTTGTGACAGCTTCAAAAAATGAAAGCATCAATGTGCTTTTTGGCTTAAAAATGAAAGCCCTAAAGGCTGCTTATGTAAAAACTACATTATATTATGTTAGTTGTGCCAAATAGTAATCCAAATTAATATCAAAATCTGAAAAGTAAAATATACTATTGTAGGTTCAAGTTAAGGTTCTGAATTGAAATGCCAACTGTTTGTTTTCCAATTTAGATTTCTGAATTGAAATGGAGACTGTCTGAATTGAAATGGCGAGTGTTTGATTTTCAATTTAGATTTCTCAATTGAAATGGTGAATGTTTGATTTTCCATTAGATTTCTGAATTTAAATGGCGACTGTTTGATTTTCAATTTAAATTCTGAATTGAAATGGTGACTGGTAGATTTTCAATTTCGATTTCTGAATTGAAAATTGCGACTGCTTGATTTTCAATTTAGAAACAGAATTGAAATTCTTACTGTTTGATAGTTTGATATAAGGTTTTTTTTCACCACCCAGGCTTTGCTGGAGTCAGTAAGATCTTAAGCGAGTACAAGTGTTGAAGCCATACTCACCCTCCAAGTTCTTTTGCCGTCCACACTTTTTGACGTAGCCCACCAAAGCTGCCACATACGCCTTCACCCGTGAAACTTCTTCCCATCGTTATAGTAGGCATCTCATCCTGTGCACTTCTCCAAGCTTCCAAGCAACTACTAGCCCAGAAACTTTCCTGAACCAACCTCCACTAGAAGTTCCTCGAGGAGGCACGAACTCTGGTACTTGAGAATGAACAATACTAAATGCATAGATCAAGAAACTTGAATCCCACACAGAAAGCAAAACCATAGAAACATATGATGCTTGAGAAAATGTATGAATTTCCTATCAGATACATCTTGAGTAGACGAAGACCCAGTCGAAGCCTGAGAGCCTTTTTGTTTGGTGCAATAAAGAAGCTTCTTCACCTGGTCAGGAGTACAGGTCGACCTCCCCCATTGCTTCTGGAACTGGACCAGGTAGTTCTTTGGGGATGCATGCCATGCTGCTGAAGCCTCAGAGGGGTACTTCAGCAGTGGCAGGTGCCAACAAACCAACATCAGGTTGAACTGGCAAAACCGTAGTTGCACTGGCTGGTGAAGACGCGCAGATACCTGGACTTGGGCCAGGTGCCATTGCCATAGAAGCTTCAAGTAGTGGTGCACCTGGGTGTTTGGCTTTGGAACCTTCCACTTCTCGCAGAAAACCAGATCCACTACTGGGCTCACCTGGTGGCTGTTCTGGCAGGTCAGGCATCAGGCCATCCATCTGCAGCCTGTATGCAAAGTTCACCAAGAGGTCCAAGGTCTGCTTTTGCAACTCTTCTTCATTCGAAGGATCCTGAGAGGGGACGACAGCGGGGCCAAAAACAATGAAGTGATGAGTATGACAAAATGAAGGGGGTTGGCCGCCATCACCCTCCCTCTTCATCACTACAGGTGGAAGTGGTGGAACATGTTTGCATTGCTTTGTTGCTTGTGTTACATGCCCGTGAGGTTCCTTTAAGGTGTTTTTTCTATAAAACTATGCTTATTACTAAGCATGCAACCAGTTGAACAACTACAAACTCCTGACAGCCAAAACATTCCCATGCATGAGCGCACAAGAGTTCCAAACTTGCATGCGCATTCCCAAACTTTGTAGCTTGCAGGGATGGAAAACAACACAGTTGACACTGGAGGACTCTTCTGCCCAGAGTTCAAATTGGCGTGCGTTCGCGCGTGCTGGTGACAGCATCTCTTGGAGCAGAAAACGGACGCTGCGCAGGTTGAGGGGGAAGGGAAAAATTGCGACTTTCTGTTGAACTTGTACACACATGTAGACATATTTACTTATGTATATAGTATATATGCAAATAGAATTACGTTTGATTACGTTTGTGTGGGAAGGAACGAAATAGACCCCAAAGGTCCCTGCCACATATATATATATATATACCCAGGGTATATATATATATATGTATATGTGATGTCCAGTTCGCATCCATCAAGCTCTACCTCGGCCGCTAGGAAGAGCAGCGTTGGTTGCGTGAGAGACAGGAGCGAAGGCGGGAACGACGTCGCGACAACGTCAGGGATGGAGAGCAGGAGACGGGGATCAGGAATGAAGCCAGCTGGATTACTACTGTGGATGGGCCAGCGAAATCCTGCAAGGTGGTGCCCCCCCAGTGATGTGAATGTTGGTTTATAATCCCATTAACTAGTTCGATATATCTACCATAAGTCCTAGTTATTAAAGTTATAAACCAACTTAGCTATCTTGGGGGCACCACATTGTGCACCAGTTAATACTATCTGGTAATTTAACATAGCTATTGAAAATGGTGATTTATAGTGGATCTACCTATTGAAAATTGTGATTGTCCATAGTTTTTTGTATGTTTGCCAGAGGGTAATAGTAATGGCTATTACTGGTATCAATATTAATGGTATTGAACGTTTTTTTTGTGTTCTGACTTCTGTCCTGGACACAACACGGTGGATGGGCCAGCGAAATCCGAATCACCAGTTCATAGATGGTAAACATCCCATTATTTTGGGGTTTCAACCATCCGGTTGGTGGTGCAGGATTTCGCTGGCCCATCCACAGTACGAAAAAAACTGGGTGAAATATCTATCAGATGGGGAAAGCATTGCTAATATTTCCCCAGTGTCGCGATCACTATTTTTTGATTTTAGTTTTATTCCTATACTGGGAAACTATTACTAATTTGTAACGGTTACTATTAATATTAGCAGGATAACATCTAATGGGGAACTACTGGCAGGATATGCTGCGGATTTACTCATTGGCAGGACGTTGTTCAGAGCTTGAGGAAAAACTTTTAGCCAGAGCAATGACATTACTTCTGGGTAAATTTCATCACGACCGAACCCTGTCCTCCCTCACTGGAAATCATGGTTTAGATATAGGGATATGATCCCCAAATGGCCGCAAGATTCAGGTTAGTGAAATATTATAATTTACCCAGATTACTTGTGCTAAAGCACTCAAAGTTGGGTTACAAAGAGTGGATGGTTTTTTGGTTCAAAACCTTTTTCAAAACTTCTCGGGTTTGTGCGTTTCCGCCTGCCACGTTTGCTCATGTTTCTTCATCCTCTTCGAAGTCGCTTCAACCAACCCTTCTACCCAAGTTACTCCAGAGATGGAGAATGACTGCATCATTGCCTTTTGTCTTACAGTCCTTGGAGATGAATCTTGGCGCCAACGCAGATCAACGCAGTACGCAGTTCAACTTGGTGTCAAGATTCAGACCATCAAGAAGACCCGTGAAAAACCGAAGAGCAAAGGGTCCCCTGAGGAACAATTGGCGGACAAGAAGGAATATATATATATATTATATATATATAGATATTGAAAATCCCATAAGCCCAGATATAATGTGGTTATTGTTTTACCCACATTATTAAAAGTCCCAAAAGCCCACAAAGTGAAACTAGCCACCGCTGCAGTGCCCCCTCAGTTATGTTTGTTTATCATGCCCTGGTTTGACATATTTACCATAAATCAGAATTGTATACCATTGTATGGAGGTGTCCTGAAATGGGGGTACCCCTAAATCATCCATTTTGATAGGATTGTCCATTAGAAACCAACCCTTTTTGGGGGTACCCCTATGGAAAACCCCGCAAGAACCTACTCAAGGCCACTTCGCGAACAAGCTGGGCAACACCTTACGTGAAACCAGCCACCCTTAGCATTGCTCCAACCACTTTTTTTGGGGCCGATTATAGCCACGAGGAATTTAACATCCTTTGAGACATCAAATGTTGGTTTCTTAAGTCATGTGGGATCCCCAGTTGTCACATGTTGTCACCATGAGTTTCAATAGGGATCCCCAGTTGTCACATGTTGTCACCACGAGTTTCAATAGGGATCCCCAGTTGTCACCATGAGTTTCAATAGGCATCCCCAGCTGTCACCAGTTTCAATACCAAAAAACATGGTCATCCATGACGACTGCATGAGACTTGGGGTACCGAGACAAAACCGAAACCTCCAAGTCTTTGCTGCACGAGAGGCCGGTTCCTCGTCGTGCAGCGTCGCATGCGGGGAAGCCCTGTGGGAAATCACGACCGAAGATGTCGGAGGTAATGGAATATCATGGGATATCTAGGTCAATCTTGGATGGGTAGCGGTAGAAACTAATCCTTTAGTCTTTGGTATCAATGGGATTGTCTACTAAGCAACTATAAGAATTTAATTGTGTGCAGTGTGCAGGGTATCTAAGATTGGCCATGATATAGCCAACAATGGCATTTGCAGGGGTAAAGGAAACCTGTGCAGGAAACCATCAATTTGGAAGCAGAAACCATGGTTCCAGTTGAAATTTCCCTTGAACCAAACCGTTGAAACGTGAAATCCCTCCTCAACTAGCGGTACATTCTGGTATATTGCTTGATTTTCCCGAGAGCGTCTGAGCGCAGGGTTCTTCCAATAGTGGGGGTCTGTAAAACACCTTCTCATCTTCACATCTTCTCATCTTCACATCTTCTCATCCTCATATCTTTTCCTCCTCTTCTCATCTTCTCCTCATCTTCACATCTTCTCACATCTTCTCACATCTTCTCACATCTTCTCATCTTCTCATCTTCACATCTTCTCACATCTTCTCACATCTTCTCATCTTCACATCTTCTCACATCTTCTCATCTTCACATCTTCTCACATCTTCTCACATCTTCTCACATCTTCTCACATCTTCTCACATCTTCTCACATCTTCTCACATCTTCTCTTCTCATCTCACATCTTCCCCTCTTGCCATCTTCCCCTCTTGCCCTCTTGCCCTCTTGCCCTCTCCTTCTTTTCTATTTCTCTTTTGAAGGCGGGAGCAGGGGCAGTGCCAACGAGTCGTCCCGCGCAACCCTTTCGCACGAAATGAGGTTCGATCGCCAAGAACTGAGGTAAAATTGCGATTTGCAAGTCGTCCGGCGCAACCCTTTCGCACGAAATGAGGTTCGATCGCCAAAAATTGCGGGAAAAGTGCGAGTTCAAGTCGTCCCGCGCAACCTTTTCGCACGAAATGAGGTTCGATCGCCAAAAACCGAGGTAAAATTGCGATTTGCAAGTCGTCCGGCGCAACCCTTTCGCACGAAATGATGGTCGATCGCCAAAAACTGAGGTAAAAGTGCGAGTTCAAGTCGTCCCGCGCAACCCTTTCGCACGAAATGAGGTTCGATCGCCAAAAACTGCGAAGACTGTACGCTGGAAGTTATATGAGTTTACAGAATTAGACGAGTTACAACATGTATATAAACCTTCTATAACATGTCTATAACCTGCTTGCAAGTATGTAAAATGTCATAACATTTGATAAGTAATTTGTAAGTTTAGCTAGCCGGCTACGAGAAGTTGTAAATGTTTAGGTAAAATATAAATGGTTAATGAACTTATCGTAAGTATCTTAACTGCATGTTTTCTTTTTATAACTATGTTAACAGACTTAACATAAGTATGTAGGAAAAGTTATCATAAGTTATCTGAAAGTTAACAAAAGTTATAAAAAGTTATAAAAAGTTATAAAAGTTACAAAGAGTTAGTATAAAGTTATATAAAGTTAAAAATATGTTTACAAGAGGGCAATGATAGTTCCTGAAAGGGAAATAGTCTGGAATGACAGTTCCTGAGAAGGATCCGGTCTGAGAAGACAGTTCCTGAGAAGGATCCGGTCTGAGAAGACAGTTCCTGCAAAGGAAAGAGTCTGAAATGACAATTCCTGAGAAGGATCCGGTCTGAGAAGACAGTTTCTGAAAAGGATTAATTCTTCGATTTTCAACCTTTCCCCTATAAATGTCCCTAGATAGCTATAGTTCAGCTATAGTGCAGCTATAGTTCAGCTATAGTTCAGCTATAGTTCAGCTATAGTTCAGCTATAGTTCAGCTATAGTTCAGCTATAGTTCAGATAAAGCTAGCTATAGTTCAGATAAAACTAGCTATAGTTCAGATAAAGAATGGCTATAGTTCAGACAAAAATAGCTATAGTTCAGACAAAACTAGCTATAGTTCAGAATAGAAGTCGCTATAGTTCAGACAAAACTAACTATAGTTCAGACAAAAATAGCTATAGTTCAGACAAAAATAGCTATAGTTCAGATAAAAATAGCTATAGTTCAGAAAAAAATGGCTATAGTTCAGACAAAAATATCTATAGTTCAGAAAAAAATGGCTATAGTTCAGACAAAACTAGCTATAGTTCAGAATAAAAGTCGCTATAGTTCAGACAAAACTAGCTATAGTTCAGACAAAAATAGCTATAGTTCAGACAAAAATAGCTATAGTTCAGAACGGGATCGTTTTAACAAAATAACGGATCCCGAACGGGAACAGTTGCAACTAAACTTGTTTCCAGATCCAAAAATACAGACAGAGATATCACTAAAAAAAACATATCGCCTCAGGTGTCATGATTCCTGAAACATACATAACTGAAACGCTTTCACATCACTTCGTCGATTCAAAAAAAGGATATCATATCTGAAAGTTCTTTCAGAAACAAGACAGTTATAAAATCCACGTGGTCGGAAACCAAGGCAAAGACTTTCAAAAGTATAAAAATATACAAAAAAGTTACAAAAAGTTACAAAAAGTTATGAAAAGTTATAAAAAGTTAGCAGAAGTTATAAAAAGTTAGCAGAAGTTATAAAAAGTTAAGACAAAACTTACAAATAAGTTATTAAAGTTAACATAACTTCCTTTTATCTTTTTGATAAGTCATGTTAACTTCCAACATAAATCCTTTAACTTCTGTATATCTAGGCTAAGTCTGTAAAGTCTTATAACTTTAAGCATACAGTCTTCGTGAGGTAAAATTGCGATTTCAACTTGTCCGGCGCAACCTTTTCGCACGAAATGAGGTTCGATCGTCAAAAACTGAGGTAAAAGTACGATTTCCGGGTTCCTGTTGCAAAACCGTTTCGCAAGAAATGATGGTCGATCGCCAAAAACTGAGGTAAAATTGCGATTTGTTTGTGTGTCAAAGTGTCTGTGTGTAAAAGCTTCTGTGTGTAAAAGCGTTTGTGTAAAAAGCGTCTGTGTAAAAGCTTCTGTGTGTGCAATCTTCTGTGTGTAAAAGCCTCTGTGTGTAAAAGCTTCTGTATGTAAAATCTTCTGTGTGTAAAAGCCTCTGTGTGTAAAAGCGTCTGTGTGTAAAACCGTCAGTGTGTAAAAGAGTCTGTTGTGTAAAATCTTCTGTGTGTAAAAGCCTCTGTGTGTAAAAGCTTCTGTGTGTAAAAGCTTTTTTGTGTAAAGTCTCTGTGTGTAAAAGCGTCTGTGTGTAAAAGGGTCTGTGTGTAAAAGCCTCTGTGTGTAAAAGCGTCTGTGTGTAAAACCGTCAGTGTGTAAAAGAGTCTGTTGTGTAAAATCTTCTGTGTGTAAAAGCCTCTGTGTGTAAAAGCTTCTGTGTGTAAAAGCTTCTGTGTGTAAAAGCGTCTGTGTGTAAAAGCGTCTGTGTGTAAACGCGTCTGTGTGTATAAGCGTCTGTGTGTAAAAGTGTCTGTGTGTAAAAGTGTATGTGTGTAAAAGCGTCTGTGTGAAAGCGTCTGTGTGTAAAAGCGTCTGTGTGTAAAAGCTTCTGTGTGTAAAAGCTTCTGTGTGTAAAAGCTTTTGTGTGTAAAAGCGTCTGTGTGTAAAAGTGTATGTGTGTAAAAGTGCCTGTGTGTGGAAGCGTCTGTGTGTAAAAGCGTCTGTGTGTAAAAGCTTCTGTGTGTAAAAGCGTCTGTGTGTAAAAGCGTCTGTGTGTAAACGCGTCTGTGTAAAAGCGTCTGTGTGTAAAAGTGTTTGTGTGTAAAACTGTCTGTGTGTAAAAGCGCCTGTGTGTAAAAGCGTCTGTGTGTAACAGCGTCTGTGTGTAAAACTGTCTGTGTGTAAAAGCGTCTGTGTGTAAAAGCTTCTGTGTGTAAAAGCGTCTGTGTGTAAAAGCGTCTGTGTGTAAACGCGTCTGTGTGTAACAGCGTCTGTGTGTAAAACTGTCTGTGTGTAAAAGCGTCTCTGTAAAAGCGTCTGTGTGTAACAGCGTCTGTGTGTAAAACTGTCTGTGTGTAAAAGCGCCTGTGTGTAAAAGTGTATGTGTGTAAAAGTGCCTGTGTGTGAAAGCCTCTGTGTGTAAAAGCGTCTGTGTGTAAAAGCTTCTGTGTGTAAAAGCTTCTGTGTGTAAAAGCTTTTGTGTGTAAAAGCGTCTGTGTGTAAAAGCTTCTGTGTGTAAAAGTGTTTGTGATGCAAACTATTGTCTTGTACTTGTGCTATATTGTCTTGATACTCCTTTTCTCGACTGCCTATAACACATTTCAATATATTGTTTTGTAATATGGTGTCTCCATACTAACAAGAGAAGACCCTGCTCCTTCACGCTCTCGGGCCATCCGTCGTCTAGTTATTTGGGGGTACTATTACCCATCTACACACGAGATATGAATTGCAAAATATGTTTAACCGTTTTTATGTTTTAAGATAATATTGTTTCGCAGAGTGATGCTGTTTTTAGCAGCTGGGCAAAGGAAATTGGCTTGGATGTAAAGGTGCTGCAGCCCTTGAAAGATGCGGGCTTCACTAGCATCGCCACCTTCGCTTTCTCGTGTGCATACATCCCTGGCACTGCTGACCAAAAAGACACTTTTGGACATGCTCAAGACTGCGCTCAAGCGTACTCCAGATTTGGCTGAGACTGCGCACTTGCGCCGTTTGTTCCATGAAGCTTATGCAGTCACTCTTGCAGGATGGAGACTGCGAGCATGTGAGCCACGGTGAACTCGTGGACTTGATCGCCAAGGTCCTGCCTGACCCGTGCGTGTGGGTGGATGGGCGATGTCATTCATATTGTTTCGCAAGGCGCAGCAAGGGCGTCTCCTGCGGGGACAATGCTCCGGTTGATTCTCTGGTTGACAAGTGTGTTGCCATGTACGAAGCGGATCACTTGGTGTATATCCCTGGCCGCAATGTATCTCCACAGATCACGAGATTCACACTGGTACCAAGCGCGACACTGCTCTCTCTATATATAGTATAGTCACATATGATATGTTTGTTGGCCCATCAACGCTTAAATGTATGTGTATATATATATATATGTATACATATATATTTATTTATACAGTTATACATATACATTTACATTTACATATACATTTACATATACATATGCAACTGGATGGACTAAGATGGTTTTTACAGTACCCACCTACTATTCCTGGGGTGTCATCCAAGTATTGACCAACATGGAACATGTTCAGTTGGTTGATCACTGGGATTTCCTGGGTAAAAAGTAGATCAGTGGAGTAGCGTTTCCCCCTGCAAATGGAGGCACATGATGAACCAACAAAATAGATGACTTTTTGAAAGGGGTAAATTCATTGATAGATAGGCTAGCAGATGGGGTAACAAGGTGGCTACCGGTATATTTAAAGTAGTATACTGGATGGGTTTATCAACCAACTGTTGTCTTGGCGCCCCCACACTGTCACCACTGACAAATGTTGGCAGACAGCTTGTGTAGCAAGAAAACCATCATTTATTGGTGTTTTCCATAGGCCAGGTTAGATTACTTGAGGGTAAATGGGTTTGAAAACCTGGAGAAAAACAAGTCCTGTTGGCCCAACAAGACAAGTTGAGGCCCTTCAGTCAGAAGTTGATTTAAAAAGCAATTACCCTCTGGTGAACTAACATAACTATGGAAAATCACCATTTTTAATAGGAAAATCCACTATAAATCACCATTTTCAATAGCTACGTTAAATTACCAGAGGGTATCCTTCATGAACCCCACTTAACCGAGCTATTGCGTTAGTAGACCTGGGCTGTCCAGTAGCAATTGATCGCTGACAGTTTCCTAACATGGGAGTACCCGGAAGCATCCAAAATAACATTTCAGAATTGAATCCTATCGTTTTGGGGATCCACCATTTTTAGAAACCCCCCTCTTATATATATATATATGTATTTATACATATGTATATGTGTATATATATATATATCTCTCTTTGTTGTAAATAAACATATCCATACACATCCAGGGTGCAGCTCTCAGGGCCCCTTTCGACGCGTCGAACCTGGAGATTCGCCCAAGGTGGGTTTTTCTTCTTTCGTTTCTGTGGACCGTCGGGTGCTTCACGGGGAAAAAAACTCTGGGAAAGTGGATGGAATTTGAGAGAGAAAGGTGATGATTGGATTTTAATGGGATGATTATGAATTGATTAAGGGATCATTATGGGAAACTATGTGGTTACTACTATGGGATGATGATGACGATGGTGATGATGCTGATGATGATGATGATGATGATAAGTATCGATAATAGTACTACTATGATTATTAGTGTTAATATCCACTATCATCTATTACTATCATTATTGATGATGATGATGATGATGATGATTTTGGAAAGGTAAAAAACTGTGGTTAATCCTATTTAGCATATTTTAACTGTGGTTAATCCAAAAACTGTGGTAAAAAAAACTGTGGTTAAACGGGGTGGGTAAATCATGGGGGATCCCATTTTAACCTATGTTAGCATATGTTAGCCCGGTTTCAATGTAAAGTCGTGTGCTAATATGATTTGGAAAGTCGAACTGGGGGTACTCTCATGGATTTGAAACCTCCAAATAGTGATTTAGCCAAGAAATATCTGGATTTATCGTTTATTTAAGTAAGATAACTATGATCTATGCTATGGGGGTCAAGCCCATGGCCAACAGCCGAATGCGCGACGCCGAAGGCGATCGCCGAGAGCCAGGCCAGTAGAAACGTGCGGTGTGGGTTTGAAAATGGGGTATACCATCAACTACAATGTGAGGCCCCCCAGTTATAAGTTGGTTTAGATTCGCCCCAGTAACTATAGTTATAAGTACATATAAGTACCATAAACCATAGTGACATTGGAGTTATGTTCACCAACTGAACGCTATCGAACGGGGGCCAACCACATTGTAGCCATCAAGGGAACATGATGATTGACCAACAGATTTTTATAGGGTAGCCGGGTAGCCTGTGTTCGGAGACATCCAAGTCTTGGGATTTCTTGTGGTCGCAAAAAACGTGAACCTTAAGCAGCAAAGGAATGGGTTTGACTGACCACCATGTGGATGTTACCAAGCAAGAAAGTATGGATTTCACAGAAAGATACAGTATGTTGTAATTGTATTGTATACGTTTGGCTGATGGACAAATATGTGTAAGATTGATGATCAGTGTTTACCTCATATCTGAGTTTCACAAATTAATATACGCGTATGTATATATATACACATTGTTTTGCTTTATATATTTTTGTCTGCATTGGAATATTTATTGCTTCATATAGAAAATGGCAATGTGACCTCCCCATTTGTAAGTTGGTGATCCATCTAATTCTAGACATATCTACCAAAACTCCAAGTCGTATCAGTTTTAAACCAATTAGCCTATCCTTTGGGACCCAGCTGGTTTAATTAGCCTATCCTTTGGGACCCAGCTGGTTTACATAGCAAGAACTATTAAGGGCTACGTGCGTGTGCAGTTCCACTTGTAAGTGGATATACAACCATAGTGATAGAAGGTATATCACAATTTCCACATAACCCCATTGATAAACCAATAAACCCATATATTAACCAATCAAAACCATATATAAACCATAAAAAAACATATATTTATATATTTTTGACCATATATTTACCCATATAAACAATTAAAATCCACCAGAACTGCACCCACAAGTACCAAAGGTGTCCTCGTCCAGGCAACGAGGGTTCCTGGCACCAACCAGGCGGGCGTTTTGTTGGTCATAACTTGGTGAAGTCTTCGGGGTTTGTGGGGGGTATGACCCAACTTAGGTTATATGGATGTGGGTCAAAATGGAAGACCTAGGGGACCACAGATGTTAGTCTAGTTTAGTATTAACCATCCATAATTTTGGGGTACCTAATTTTGACCCATACCCATATTAGGGATTTAATGGGATTTAATAGGGATTTATAATGATTTATATATAACCATTATCAATTGTATATTTTTTATCTGGTTGGTGGTTTGGAACATTTTTTATGTGTACATATATTGGGAATAATCATCCCAACTGACTTTCATTTTTTAGAGGGGTTGAAACCACCAACCAGATTATAACATGGGGGTAATGACTCAACTTATTATAATGCGAATACTTAGGTTCTAAGTTGGTACTTATGGGTATCCATTGTTTTCATAGTATAATCAATGGGAATTCCTGGATCCTAAATTGGACTTACTGTACCATAAGGCCATATTTTGTGGGGATATTCCCTAACATATACCGGGGGGCCTCACCTTGTATATGGATTGGCCTTGGGGATTGATGCCCGTTTTTTTCCCCAGCACAACAGAGCTGAGTCTGCAGAAACAAATGGTTTCTAGGTCAATCTTACATGGATACTGAAAAATCCTTTAGTCTTTTGGTATCAATGGGAATATCTATAGGGATATATAGGGATAACTATAGTCTATAATACAGCATGGTAACGGTTCGATTCGGTTCGGTATCCAGATCTCATGACTGTAAATATTACAGTGAAGCTACCAGACAAGCTTTTCAGACAAGCGGACAAAGTCCACATTTTTGCCCAATACCCAAGCCTTAACTACAGCATCCACTCCACATTGGGTATACTAATATAAGTCTAAGGTCCTTGCTGCGAGCATCCATCCATTCGCCAAGCAGCACGCGCTGAGCCAAGTCTGCAATTCACCTCATGGGGTCAAACTGGAGTGGCTGCGGATGTGGCTACAAATTCTCATCAGGCGTCAGGAGAAAGGACTATATAGTCATCTCGCAGTCCATGAATATGCTATCTGCTGTAATGGAAGCAGCTATCGCAACCTTCAGCATCAGCATCTTCAGATATGATGGGAGCATGACGACAACAGCCCGGGATACTTCATTGGCAAACTTCCGTGCATGTGAAGACGTCGCCATCTTGCTGCTCAGCAAGGAAGCTGGCGGGGTAGGCCTTGCCATTCCTGAAGCTTCCCAATGTGTACTGACGGAGCCTGGAATCCCGTCATCGATCAACAAGCAGCTCGATCGTGGAGGGTTGGACAACGAAACTCTCTGTATATCTGCAGGCGGTTTGGTCACAACAGCATTGAAGAGGAAATGTGGCAGACCCAGACTCGGAAGTGCACTACTGCCTCAGACTACTTCGGGGGCTTGGAGGAGTTTGAAGAGAAACCGCCGGGCAATCCTTTGGTGGCGAAGCTTTTAGTGGCTAGCGTGTGGCCCGAGGAGGCTCGTCACCGGCAGTGTAGTGACCTCCACATTGATAATAATTATTAAGGAAGAATCGATACATATACGGATGTTGAATTTACATATCAGATATATTACAAAAAAGCACTACATGGGGACAGGTATCAGATATATTACAAAAATGCACAGCATTATTAATAGGTTCTATCAATGGAAATTCCAGGATCCTAAATTGGAGGTACCTACCATATACAAAGCCTATATAAGGCCTTAGTTTCAGGGAATATCCCCACAAAGTATGGCCTTATATGGTACAGTACCTCCAATTTAGGATCCTGGAATTCCCATTGACAACAGAGCTGAGTCTGCAAAAACAAATGGTTTGGTCGATCTGAAAATAGTGTGTAGAATGTCAAACGAATCTCCATCAGCTGTTTGTCTTCCAGGAATTTCCAGGATTCCATGCAGACAGTTCATCGATCAAGCGAAGTAGCAGTTTGTGGACATACTGTGGATGCACCGTATCCTCAGAAGTCTTTTTTCTGAACGGAAGTTCATGGACTTCGTGTGCCGCGTTTGCAATTTTGGCGCTCACCAAAGGCGAAAAAAACCGGGCCTTTAAAACAGTTGCATAATCGCCTCGAAGAAAACAGGAAAGAAAGGCGATAACGTGGTTTTTCTTGCTGGTTCTTGAAAGAAAATTGTCTGTACCCCAAAATTATATACAATGTCAATGTTTATGGGTTTTTTTGTTTCCAATGATTTTCTGTTCACCTATTCCTTTGTGGTGTTCAATGTATGTGTCTCCAGATTACATCTCAGTTTCTATGGTGAAATTCATGGCTTTTTCCTGACATTATCCACCATTGTTACCACTAAAATTACCATCTGGTTATTTAACATAGCCATGGAAAAATTCCAACCATAAATGGAGGTTTAGTTCGCTGGGAAAATCATCTATTTCTATGGGCCATGGCTTCCATGGCGAACTGTTAGTCATAACCAGAGGGTAACATAAATTGCTGTGTGCATCCAGCATTTTTGGCACGTTACCCTCTGGTAAACATACAAAAAACTATGGAAAATCACAATGTTTAATGGGAAAATCCACTATTTCTATGGCCATTTTCAGTAGCTATGTAACAGATATTAACAGATTACCCATTAAAAATAGTGATTTTCCACAAAAATCACCATTTTCCTATGGTTTTCCCATGCTTTTCCCATGGTTTTCCAATGGGATCTCCATGGCTCCACCTTTCGGACGCCTGTCCTCCAGTCACAGGTCGTTCCGACGGTCACACCTGCGGCAGAAACCACCGAGGTGCGGCCTGGTGGCTGGGTTTGGGTGCAGAAGTCCTGGGTTTTCCAAAAAAGTGGAGATTTTGCCATTGAACATGGCCGATTTTTAGTGGTTATACTGGGATATACTGGTGATTTTCCCATAAAAAATGGTGATGTTCCTCCCAAAAAGAGGGATGAATTGCCGGGAACTGGGGATATCTGGGGATATCTGGGGATGGGAATTTCATGGGGATCCCATCCCTCTGTTCAAAGCACCTCCCAGTTTTGCCATGTCCCCTCTGGTTATTTGTTACATAGCCATGGTATAGATGGCCCATAGAAATAGATGGTTTACTGATTAAAAATTGTGATTTTCCATGGCTATGTTAAATAACCAGAGGGTAGTTGTTTTTGATGAGTTGGCAAAACTACGTGTGTAAACCAACTCGTGAATTGTTGGGTAAGACTTGCGTTGAACATGGTTGAACAATCAGTGAATAAAACATATTCCGATATGAAGCAGCACGAAGACATGAACATTGTAACATGTCCGATCTTATCCTAATAATTATATCCTGAACATGATTGTTGCACTTGGACAATCATTAGATCATATTGAACATTATCAATATATCTGGGTTAATTATAACGACCTCACTGTCCTCCCTCACTGGAAATCATGGTTAATAAGGGGAATCATCCCCAAATGGCCGCAAGATTCAGGTTAGTGAAATATTATGGCCTTTACCCAGATATATGTAACCATTTATCATACATATCATCCAACTGAAATATGGATCAGCATCCCCCAGAAACCATGCTGGATGTAGGGATGGGATTAAATGATTAAATTCTCTGGGGGTGCTAGTTGCTATACCAAACAAAGTGGGGATTTAAGCGACGAATCATGAATATTCATGGTATGTATATATATATATATATAAATACCATATGGTTATTCAACATAGCCATGGAAAATCCCTTATAAATGGAAGCTTTAATGGGAAAATCATCTATAAATGGGCCATTTTCCATGGCTATGTTAAATAACCAGAGGGTATCAGGTGAACCTTCTATGTCTACTATTGACTTCTTCAATCTTTTGCTAGACATGGGAATATCTGACAAATCTTTTGTGTTAAGGGTATCAAATATTGAGCAGAGTATGTAAGGTATCATGACCGCCCTGCGACGTATCGACAATGACCTAAACCCAGGTTGATTTGTTACGGGGATTACTTCAATGAGACGGTGATCGGGGGAGTGTTGAATTCCACCCCTATCAAGCAACAAGTACAAGGGATGACATGTCGGGTTTTGAACACTGCCCGTATATCCTAATTTATCCTTCCGTACCTTTGTTTGAAGATGGATATCCAGAGGTCTCCCATAGTAGACTTTACATGACTTTACACTTAATTAGTACATCCAAATCAGGAACACACACACATATTTCGAATATGTTTGACTGTTTTTGTCTGAGGTCATGCCCAAAGATTGCACCGGCAAGAGACCCCAAACAGTGTGTGTGTGAGAGAGGATAATGTATGATCATGTTGGATGATGATGATGATGAGGATGAGGATGTGGATGCGGATGAGGAGGAGGAGGAGGATAATGTTGCGGACGATGATGTTGAGGATGATGATGTGGAGGATGAGGTTGAGGATGATGATGTTGAGGAGGATGAGGATGAGGATGATAGTGCAGAAGATGAGGTGGAGGATGATGATGTTGCGGGAGGTGAGGTGGAGGAGGATGATGTCAAGGGGAAGGAATATCCAGGTGCATTTATCTAAAGATTGATCATGACAGTTGGTACTTAGCAACTGAAGGTCTGTGTAAATTGGTAATGACCCGAGGCCGTATTGGATGGGTAGCAATGAGTAGTTGGAGAGGTACTTATATGTTTCCTGGTACTGACTAGTATGTTGCTACAATAAAAGCTGACTATTGTATATCTGGTTGGTGGTTTGGAACATGTTTTTCTTTTTTTGGGAATGTCATCATCCCAACTGACGAACTCATGTTTTTCAGAGGGGTAGGTATACCACCCAGCACATTTATATATATATATATCATCATATATACATATTATGGTAACCAAACCAGCTACACTCCGGTAAACAAACATATGGAAACCCATGGATTTCCAGCTCGGAAAATTGATCTACGGTTGTTTTTGTTTTTCTATCTATAGTTGCTGATATACTCCAGTAAAATACCATTGATATCTCATTAAATCCACATGTTCCACCCTAGGTCAATCAACTGGATGGGTAGAAACTAATCCTGACTTGTCTTTTGGTATCAATGGGATTATCTACTAACCAACTAAGAAGTGATTTTTTGCAGGGTATCTAAGATTGGCCATGCACCGTTAAATCACCAATTTTAACCACGAAGCATCGAACCATCAGACCTTTCCGGCAGCGGTTCAGGAGATTGTCCCAGCGCCTGAGCCTGCAGAGGTGAAAGGGGGAGGAATGGTACACGTCTGCAAGGTCAGATTAAGCTCAGTTACCCGGTGCAACCTTTGTTGGTTACTTAGATATTTTTTAAATGATTTGGGGCAATCACCCATTTTAAGAAACTTCTGCCCTCCGGTAATTTGCTACATGGCTATTGAAAAAGGCCACTTCGTTCGTTGATTTACCTATTAAAGATGGAGATTTTCCATAGTTTTTTGTAAACGTTTACCAGAGGGTAATACCTGGGTCAACCTTTGTTGGATACAATGTGGAGCCCCCCAGTGATGTTTGTTGGTTTATAAACCCCATGAATACTATAGTTATTTGCGTATCATAAACCCAAACGTCATAAACCCAAACGTTGTTGAAGTTATGTTCACCAACTGAACGCTATCGTTTGGGGGCCTCACACTGTATGTTAATACTGTCATTTTTCATTTTTTGCTATCACTGGTAGAATGTACAAAGCAGCAAAAAAATGATAGGTACTTTATCTAAGATTCACCATGATACCGTATCATACCCAACAAACCTCCATGTTGTGTTGGTAAAATGAAGACACTTGACGTCCACTATATCCCTTAGTCAGCAAAGTTGTTTTTTTTATGTGGATTATGTCCATGGGATCCACTACTTGGGGAATCTACAATGAATATGTTCTATGTTTTATCGGGATTCCTTAAGCTAACTTAAGTAAGAGGGTGGACGATTGGGTTTATGGTATATATATACATATATATAGTTAATGCAGTTAATGATGTTTATAAACCAACTTATCACTGATGGTACCCTTGCTGCCCAAACCTGCGAAGGTTTTACCCACCTGCCCTGACGACAGGAGATCGAGCCTTCAGTGCCAACGCCAGAGCAGATCAAGGTGAGATGGGATGAAAATGCCATGGGAAGGCCCCCGAACTGCTACAGTTCCGTTATCAAATTAACACTTGTAGCAGGTTTGAATAAACTTTATTTCAGTGATATATATATATGTGCAACCTTAGTTGTAGGAATTATGATCCCATTTATAAGCTATATAAAGTGATATATATATATATACATATACATAGTTGTTGTGATATATAACCTCACAACTGGCGTATAAAACCATCCTAAACCTAATTTAAGTGATATGGGGGGATTCTTAAGTCATGGGGCATCCCCAACAAAGCCATGGTTGTTTCAATAAAAATTCATGGTCTAACACGACTGGATGATTTGGGGGGATTGGAAGCCTCCATATAAGTGTTGTGATATCAATGGAACCTAAATTGGAGGTACCTACCATATATAAGGCCTATGTAAGGGCCATGTAAGGGAATACTCCACAAAATATGGCCTTATATGGTACAGTACCTCCATTTTAGGATTCTGGAATTCCCATTGATGATATAGAACTTCCTAAGTGGCTTAGAACTGGCGAGACACAATCTCATTTAAGTGATGAACATATACTCTTAGTTGCAGTTGTTATAATCCCGTGGCCATAACCGTTAGGGACCATATAAGTGTAGGGATTGAAATTTGAAATTACAGCAAACTGGGTCGAACAGCTTACAACGTGCCCCCCCTGTTACAACGTTTCGAAAGCTAAGTTGGTGCACGTAACTCCATGTTTTTTAGGGTAAAGTTATAAAGTTGGCAATTGTAACTATAGACAACTATATTTAATGTTTTTTTACTAATTTAATGTAATAATCCCTATGTTAATGTGTCCTATAGTAAATGTTTTCTATAACTGTTCTATAAACAACTATAGTTAATGTTTCTAATGTTTTTTAACCAATATATAACTGGGGGGCCTCAGTTCGTATACATTGGTGTTGACTTTCTTGATGGTGACCTTATTGATCTCTGGTTGGTGGTTTCAAACATGAATGGATTATTTTCCATTTCATATATGGGATGATCCTTCCCATTGACGAACTCCATCATTTTTCAAGATGGGCACATTGCACCAACAACCAGCCAAAACATGATATTCATTAGATCACCCTATTCCATATAAACAATCACTTGGAAACAACATTAAACCAGACATAACATTTCATATAACACAATATAACATGATGACAAACCCATTACCCTCTGGTAAACTAACATAACTATGGAAAATCACCATTTGTTAGCTGGGTAAATCCACTATTTCAATAGTTATGTAACAGATTACCCGGCCGGGTAATATCCCAATGATTCCCCCAGTATTTCCCCATTAAGATTCCATTCATATACCTATCCTGGTGATATTCCCATTATATAACGGGTAATTCATGTTCACCTTTATATTTTCTCTGTTTGCAACATCCATTCCTCCTCATTGAGACTTCAATTTTTTCGGATGCCGAAATCTGCCGAAATCCACGTGCTGTATATCGACCGGCGACTGGCTGTTGGGGTATACCGATATACCTCATTTTCAGACACAGCCATGGGACAGATATAGATATGTATAATTATATATATACACACCTGGGATATGAATCTATAGTTAGTGTATGTCTAGGTGATATATCTATAAATGGGTTATAATCCAACCACTATTATCTGGTTGGTGGTTTGGAACCATGGAATTTTATGACTTTCCATTCAGTTGGGAATAATCCCAACTGGCGAACTCATTTTTCAGAGGGGTAGGTATACCACCAACCAGATACAATTAGATATCTAACCAGCTAGAATCAGAATAAACAGAATGCTTATGCTTTATGCGGTTTATCATATTTATGGCAATGATTGCTACAGGTTCAACAGGTTTGGATATATTTAGTCTAAAGATTGCATAAATATCGCTCATTTTACGAACAACGGTAGTGAGAACGGACCATCAACTAATCCAGGAGTAAACTATAGGATCATGCCCATTAGGGTACATATATATATAGTTGATTGTTACATATTTGATAAACTCGACATTGATTTCCCATTACCCCTACTATGGGTTTCCCATCTTTTCTCCCATTAAAATCCCACTTGATCACAATATATTTTGCGGTTAAATCACCATGTATCTCATTAAATCACCATTTCTCGTGGTGAAATCCTCATGTATCTCATCAAAAATCACAAGTAAATCTTCACCTGTTTTTTAAGTTTGGAATATTTTTCCAGAAACAGTTGGGAATTTGATCATCCCAACTGACTTTCACTCCATGATTTTTCAGAGGGGTAGGTTGAAACCACCAACCAGTCATGTCCGTTCGTTAAATCCAAACTGATGACACATCGTCCATCTCGACCTCGACGACTGAAATGCTGCAGGCGTTTTGTCAGTCCACGGAGGCGTTGGTCTCTGGGCAGCAGTTAGTGAACAAACCGGATCCTTGGGATTTCGAAGATATGTCTGAAAAATGAAATCAATCAAGGTGGTTCCCCCCCCAGTTATAAGTTGGTTTATAATCCCATTAACTCTAGATATATCTACCATAAGTCCTAGTTATTAGAATTATAAACCAACTTAGCTATCTTGGGGACACCACATTGATGTGGTAAACATATCTTCGAGAAATGTCTCTATATAGTATGGATCAATAATAATCATAAATATCAGACATTGAAATGCTAGGTTTAATCAATGTGGTAAACCCAATAATAAACCATCCATAAAATCAAACATACTATAGAGAAATGGTAGGTTTATAGTAGTTTCAAGCACCAAAGGATATGACAAATGATGCTCCAGAGGGAAGTTTCTGGAACGTGGGGGGGTTCACCAAAACATACGGATTTGTTTGATTGGAAAACTTCATCAGAGCCCAAGATGATGCCGGAGGAGTTGCCAGAGGTCGATTCTTATGGTATATGATGTTGTATATATTGATTATATTGTGTATATATATATATGTATGTATAAATATATCAAATGGAAATATCTGAAATTGTCATTAATATGGTACATTGTCATATTTGATGGTCATGTATGTTGACTAACATGTCTTTAGATGTTGCCATTTAAGATGTCATTTGTTGTTCTGTACAATTGTGCATATGTGTGCCCGGTGACGCCTCAATGCACCCTGTATCATCCTGTATCACTGGTATAAGGAGATGGGATAGGTGTATTAATGGTTCCCTTGGCATTTCGAAGATATACCAGAGAAAATGGTAGGTTGAATAGGTTTTTAATGGAATATCATAGTGAATCATAGGGATTGAACCAACAAAAAATGGGGAAGATTGCCAATTTCTTTCGATCATTTATAATGATTTGCCGTTTTCACAAATTGTGATTTTCCATTGAATAATCAAAGGGTACCAGAGAAATGGTCGGTTCATGGTCCATCAAATGATGTCGGACGGAGTTGTTAGGAGCAATTCGAGCATTTGTGTTCCCTATTTTAATGGGAACCAAGGAGCTACCAAGAGGTTCCCAATCACACGATGGATGTTAAGTTCAACCACTATCTAAACTATGAGAAATTCATGAGTAATTCATGGAATTTGGGGGTTTAACTAAAATGCTGTTGTACTTTGGGGATGACGGGGTGATTGTGTTCAGCCCACTTTGGTGTGCTTTTGATGGCTTCCGGAATGGTGTAGCCCTCTAGATTTTCGAGATTCCCTCGGCCAACGATGTTAGAATCTTCGGTGGGCGGAACAGGTCCGACAGGTCCACGGCCACTTCGCCACTGGATCAGACCTCGCCCCTCTGGTAAACATACAAAAAGCTATGGAAAATGGCCCATTTATAGTGAGTTGTCTCATTGAAAATGGTGGATCTTTCCGTGATGTTAACGTTTACCAGAGGGTATTCATTTGGTTACGTATGAACATATGCAAAATTTGTGGTCGGCTGCAGACATATGCAAAAACTGCGAGTTTGTGACATTCCCAGCCTTTGTTTACATAAGCAAACATTCTGGGGTATGGCCTTAGATCTTGGATTGAAAACCATGTTTTTCCCCAGATCCATAGATTCTATCCACGCTTTGCCCATTCAAAGATGATTGAAACCTGGGACTTTCCATTGCCAAGTGAGTTTCCCTCTGGAAGATGGTGCGTTCCTTTTGGACATTGTTATTCTTGAAGCCTAATCTTAGTTTTCAAATGTTTTCTCGGAGGTTCCGATGCCACTTCCCATGAAATCTGAAGAAATCAATCCCATTCATACCATCCAAATTGGATTAGCCCACCGTTCCCAGGTCTCCTCGCCCCTGGAAGTGGCGGTTGAAGCAGAGGCAGCAGACAGAACCGGGGCCGGGGAAAACTGTGTTAAGGGCTGGGTATATATTTATATAATACGCTTGGTTGGGGGTAATAACCATAGTCTAAGCCAGTTACATATGGAATATCCCCACCTAAAACTATACATACCAGGTGGGACCCCTAGAATGCTAAGTTGGTGAAATGACTTGCTGAATTCTATGGTTTATGGGCAATATAGCATGATATAACCATAGTTATATAATGGGGTCTATAGATCAATTTATAAATTGGGGGAACACCTAATACATAAATATTGATTCCATCCGCGTTTTCCCCCAAGGCAATTGAACGTTACAGTGTAGAATCTCCCGTTCAAAGATGATTGAAACCTGGGACTTTCCAATGCTGCCACGTGATTTACCCCTTCTCAAGATGGTTTTGGAAGATGGTCTGTTCCTCATAAGGACAGTGTCATTCTTGTGTCCCGAATTTTTCTTTTTTGAAGGATTTGTCATCCTAGAAAACACCTTGAAAAACAATTCAATTACTGTTAAGTATATTGTATTAGCGAATATACATATATATATATATACATATGGGATTACTTAATTAATCTCTCTTTATTAATATAGATCATACCCTCTGGCAAACTAACATAGCTATTGAACATGGCCATTTTATGGGATTTACCCAGCTAGAAAATTGTGATTTTCCATAGTTATGTAAACGTTTACCAGAGGGTAATAACATGAATAATTATGGATGGCCACTTTGGTTACATCATGTTATATTGTGTTGTATGAAATGTTATGTCTGGTTTAATGTTGATTCCAAGTGATTGTTTATACAATGTGAGGACCCCCAGTTACAAGTTGGTTAACAGAAGCCCCAGTAACAATAGTTATTTGCGTACCATAAACCATAGTTTTTGGAGTTATGTTCACCAACTTAGCTATCCAACGGGGGCCTCACATTGTATGGAATAGGGTGATCTAATGTTTTGTCTTCGGTTCCAGTAAATTTCCTGTGAAATCCTGGTGAAATCCATCGTTCGCAGGTCTCCTCCCTGGAGGCGGTTGAAGCAGAGGCAGCAGACAGAACGGCCGGGGAAAACTGTGTTAAGGGCTGAGGAGGTAATAGCCAAAGTGTAAGCCAGTTACATATTCAAAATCGCCACGTATTATGTACATTTATATATTATTGTAAGATTGGTGAAGTTCCAGACCAATCTGCAAGCAAGGCTCCCGAAGTCCCCGCTCGGCGCAAAAGCAAAGGTGCCCCCTTTTCGAAGGCTATGGCGCAGCCAGGTTGGTACCATTACCCACCCTAGTGGGATTTGAAGGGGAAGTTGGGCCACATTGGCCACATGAGAAAACAACATGTATGTATGGAACCAGGGTGCACGGCGTGCAACTCACACAGGGGAGAGAGTGCTAGCTCGGCACACCTGAAAATTAAAGAAAAACTCCTAAGGTCCATCAGCATATGGTCCAGTCAGCGGCCAGGCGTTTGTGCCCTGATCTATGATCCAGGCTTCCAGCTCTCGCAGCAAGGTCGTTCCATGCCTGTCAGGGATATGTGGTGTTGGTGTCCCTGATGAGCACGTAGTGCAAGGTCGAAGCACTGTCACAGGGCTCCCAGGCGTTCCATATCTGGGTGCACCGGCTCGGTATGCCGGCAGGTCGGCACATTGAGGCTGAGAGTGCCAGGTGCCATCCATCTCCCAAATCAGGTCGCCCATAGGGCAGATATCCGCGTGCTCAACCGCCTCAAGCAAGGCTCTCCTGCAGACAGGAATTGCAGCATCACGCTGCACATCTGCATCTTCCAGAATTCGCCGGCGTCGGGCAAATTCTCGGTACTGCTCTCGGACTCGCACATAGGTGTCTTCCATGCCACCCATCACGATAGCTAAGCCTCGGCTCTGTTGAACCTCATGGTAGGCTTCATCCCGAGCAGCTTGGAAACCAGCTTGATACGATTTCTCCATCTTGTGGTTCACGTATTTCTGGACCAAGTAGGCCATGGCAGCCAGGAGCAGCAGGCCCAAAAACATCTTCAAAGAAACGATGTAGGCCAGCAAGCTCAAAAGGTTCGGCAAAATGCCGGTTTGGGACAAAATGTCCGTGGTGTAGGTGCGCATCCCATTGAGGATCGCTTCCGAATTTTCCATCATGTCCTTGGACTTTGAGAAGGCAACGTCCACATAGTCAAGCATGTCGTTGGTGTAGACCATGTAGGCATAGGCCTCCGTTGGCAGGTTCTCATCCACATTCTCATAGGTCTCGGTTGGCATGTTCTCATCTTCAGTCTCATAGGTTTCACCAGGTTCAGCTTCTTCTTCCATCACATCTTCGTCGATCTTTCGCAGTCTCTTCGGAGGAGGTGCAGCATGAGCATCCATGTTTTGCTGTCTCTCGGCAGCAGTCTTTTTCTTCGCAGCCACATAGCTCGGATCCCAGTAGAATCCAACTCTTCCATGACGAAGCCGTCCAGCTAGAAGTTGGCGCGCTGAGAGCTTTGTAAGTCCATCAGCCCATTGGCGCTCACTGCTGACCCATCTGAGCTCACCTTTAAGCTCCATGACCAACTCCTTGATGACTCTGATCTCGAGGGCAATTCTCCGATCTGTGACACTCGATGTCACCGATTCTCTGTGGTAACTGTCGTAAAGGGCTTTGGCATCAGTCACCAAAACCGGTCGGAGACTGCTCTCCTGACCAAGCAAATCACCAAGCTTGCGGTTGGGGTTCTCCAGGTAGCTGTAGAACTTGCAGATGAAGTCAGTGGCATCTGCGGCTGATGCAGCGGCTTGTGCTTCAGCAGCTAAAGACGATCTCGCCACTCGTGGCAGCTTCAAAGATCTCCATTCCAAAAGGTGGAACCAGTCCTCAGTGTTGGTGAGGGTGTGCTCCGGCACGAGCATGACCATGTATCCACCTTGACTGCTTCCGTCAGGTCGAGCGCTGAACGATGCATCAAACATCGTCACCAGACGCAAGTTTTTGATGTCTCCCAGGGGCATAAACTGGAGCCCCACATCTGCATTCTCCTTGGCGAACTTGAGGGTGCGATTCAGTTCGGTGATGGTGCTCACCTTTCCATTGTTGACCATTCCAGAGGTGATCGAAGTCGAAGCCTGCAAGTGGGGTGCACTCTGCACCGCAGGCCACTGTAGGGCTCCACAGAGTCCTCTCAGTTGAGTGATCTCCTTGGCGGTGAGGTCGGTGTTGGACCAGCGCCTTTCTGAATGGTCACAGGGTGAACTTTTCCAAGGTAAGCTTCCTGATGAAGTTTCAGACCTCCACCAGGAACTTTCTCCAAAACTGAGCCACAGTACTCCAGGCGTTCTCCATCTTTCCATTCTCGAAAGTTGAAAGATGCCCGAAGTCCTTCAACCAATTTGGCATATGTAGCTGAGGTAGGTGACCCAGCTCCAAGCATGTCATCCACATGCAGGCAGATAGCGCCGCATAGTCGGCCTTCACCAAAAACGGTGCCATCAGTGCAAGGCTCCTCGGCATAGTCGACCTCAAAAGCCAAAAACAAGCAAGGGTCAAGAGGGTGTTGACGAAGACCAAGTTCTCGGAGTCTCCGTTGGGCTTCAATCCACCACATCCTTGGAGCGTCGAGCTGCCCATACACAGGTTTCAGCAGCAGCATCCTTGTAGTAGGAGGAGCTCCAAGTAGCTGAAGGCAATCAGCTGGTAGTTTTACCCATAACTTCCTCGATTGATAGCCACCCTGCAGGAAGGCTGTCGCTATGTCTGAGGTCCATGCATTCCAGCCCAAAATGGCCGTCAGGCTCAGCAGAAAGTTTCTGGAAGTCCTTGAGGTTGTTGGTGAACTGGTGTCCAGGCCCTTTGACAGAGCATCATAGTCTTGGTAACCCCGCACAATGAGCCTGGCCTTTGCCCTTGGTGACCCATCAGGATTCTTTGACCATTTTGTGAGTACTCTGGCCGTGAGCGTTCTCTCGGCTTGGGCATTGTCCACCGTGTCGAACTCCCAGACCTGGTTGTGAAAGAAGGATTCCAGTTCCTTCCGTTTGGCTTCTTGGAACTTGGCACGGTCGGCAGCACAAAGATGTCGCTCATTGACACCACCCTTGTCGACCTTCTTTTGTTGGCGGGCCATTTTGGTTTTGGCCTCGCGTCCAAGTTTCTTTGCAGGAAGGTTTGCAAACATTCCCATCTCCCGACGAGCTTTGCCAGTGATCTGAAAGATCGTGCAACCAGTCCACTCCTTGTCGATGACCTTGTTGTCAAACTCCTTGTCGCTGATGATCTCAAAACTGCCATCAGCTTTCCAGAGCACAGTTGTTCGAAGTCCATCCAGCAGCTCTGGATCGACCGGAGTGTCCATGTAGTCCTTGAGTTTGAAAAGAGCTCGTCGAGGGCGTCGATGATGTCGAATGACACAGCCAGCTTTCACCTCCCAATAGTCCATGGGGTCTTCAGTGAGGTTGAAGACGCCTTCATCGTTGCAGTGCCATCCGTCAGGTAGATGTTCTCCTTGAGTTCCAGTGATGTCGAAGGCCTGCACATAGCCTTCAGTTGGACCATCAGCATCTCCAGGTAGATCTCGATCGTAGGGTCGTTGATGTTGATCTCGATGACGTCGAATAGGCCCAAAAATCGCAGCTTCTTGTTGATCAAGTCGTTGGCGTTGAAGTCGAAATCGATCTTCTGGTCCAGCAGGTTCATAGAGCCTCGCCATCGAAGGATCAAGTTGTAGATCGCGTCCAGGAGGTTGATGTGGTTGTGAAGGTGTTGATGAAGGTTGTAGTGAATCCGATTGCCGTGGTACTGAAGGAGGTTCTTGATGTCCAGGTTGTTGTGGATGTTGAGGTTGTAGTGAATCAGGTTGAAGAGCTCGTGGATCACGTCCAGGTGAGTTGGGCACAGTGCCAGGATGAGGTGGCTCAACGTTGGGCTCCTCCTCATCAGTGTCGATCCTTGGTGTGTTCGGCCCAGCCATCGTAGTTGGAGAGTATGCCAGGCTAGGAGCTCGGCTAGACCTTGACCTTGGTGATGTATCGAGGATCTCAACCTCAGGGGCCGCATGAGGACCGGCAAAGTCCAATGCCGAGGGCTGAGAGTCCAAGCCCGACCGCTCACCGGTCAAATCCAAGACCGGGCGATCATCCCCCGCGTCCTCACTGAGGCGCCTTCTGGTGGTTGGTGGCTCCATTGGAAACCAGTCATCCCCATCATCACCAGGTCCATCGCCATCATCCATGGCTTCCTCATCTTCGTCGATGTCGTCGATGTTGCGACGATTGACCCGAGACAGGTCAAGAAACCTTGTGACCCCCCTTGAGCGAAGTCCATCGACATCACGTCGTGCTGCATCAAGTCCATCAACTCCAGCACTGATGTCCTCGAAATTGGGTCTCACATGATGTGGGGCAGCTCGGATGAGCTGAGTCTTGAAGGCCAGCCAATAAAGGCGTGGTCGCCCCTCATCATCGGTTTCCACCATGACGACTCTTGCAGGTCCATGCCATCGAACTTTGACTAAGTCCGCAGCTCTGGCATCTCGCCAAAAATGGCAAGTTTGGCCAACCACCAAGCTGTCGTGTTGGCTCCTGTACTTCCTCAGCATGGCTCTTCGAAGTTTTCGGTCAGTCTCGGCCTTGGTGATTGCCTGTTTGGCAATGGCACGCTTTTGCAGGCTTTCTTCAAAGCTTTGCTTCCCTTGGAGTTGTGCAGGGCCAAGTGAGTCGCCCAGCAAATCACCTGCAAAACGAGGTTGAAATCCATAAAGCCATTGCGCAGGAGAAAAAACACAAACTGTTGGTGATGCATTGAGTTGGGGCACCACGTAGCACAGGGACTGCTTAAGGCCGTCCACACTGACCATCTTTTGATCCTCCATCCAAACTTCAGCAGCTTTGCGCAGGACTGCATGTCTGCGCTCAACCAGGGAGAGTCTGGTGTGTGCCTCTCCAGGTGCAACTTGGTGTTCGATCATTTGATCGCTGGTCCAATCATGAAACCGATCAGCATTCCAGCCTCTGCCTTCATCTGTGACCAAAAACCTTGGGGCAGCCAAAGTGTCGGAGCCAAATCCTTTCCAAGGCTTGTTGAAAATGGTCAGCTCGCTCAGCTGGAATGACCGTTGCAGCTTGGTACTTGGTGGCTTCATCCACAAGGCTCAGCACAGGCACCTTGGTGTCACCGATCTTGAACCAAAGGATGTCGCCCTGAAGTCGTTCGTTGAACTCCTTGGCCTTGGTCATAGCCGATGGGGCTACTCCATCAGGTTTCCTGTATCGAGCACAGGCCACACATTTGTACTCGCGAGCACACTTGATGACCATGTCGCTCGCACCACGACTTTCCAGCATCTCGGTGAGTGCCTCTGGCGAAGGATGGCCAAGTCCACGATGTAGACGTTGGACAACTCGCACAGCCTCTTGGTGATTTTCAGCCATGAGCTTAACCAGGCTTCCCAGCTGCTTCTTCTCATCATCAGCAGCTGCAGCAAACTCCCAAGCAACTGGTAGCTCATCAGCCATCAAGCAAGCTGCAAGGATACCGGCCATGGTCGGCTGGTAGTTCTCCATGTATTTGGTTCTCCGGCCAGTGGCAGGTGAAGAACCTTCCAGACGGCAGTGGTGGTGTGTGCCGTCACAACATTGTTGAAACTCTCGCCACAGGACCCTTTTGGTGGTTTGGATCGCTGTGGGCTTCTTGACAGGTCGCCAGACCAGGTCCACACCTTCACATTCAGCTCCATACTGGCATTGGTCGAACTGAGCTCGAAAACCAGGCAAGTCATGGAGGGCCTTTGTCTTCCAACTGTGGGCATAGGCAGGTTGTTCAAGGTGACAATGGCCTCCTTGTTGAACTTGCTGCAGGTACACCTTGCGGTTGAACTTGAGGTGTGTGGCATGATGCCACTCTCGGTGTTGAGCCAGTTGTTGTTTCTGTTCATCAGTTCTGGCAGCTATGTTCTGCATGTTGGACCAAGGGCCGCAATTTGGCGACAGAAAAACTTCATCGGGGCATTCAGCTTTCTGAAGCTCCAGGAACTGTTCTCGATGTTGTGGATCATCGAAATTCCATCCAGTCTCCAAAGAAAAGGTCTTGACGATCCCACCCATGGTTTCAGCAACCTGTGAGAGTCGACCCTTGCCAGAGTACACCTCCCAAATCACTCGGCCTCGATGTCGATGAAGTTCTGAGGTCACGTAGCTGTGGTGGTTGTTGATCTCCTCCAGAAGCTTGACATCGAAGGTGTTCAGCAGGTGGCGCTGACACTTCAAGGTGCCGGGGGTGACAACCTCTGGCTCTTCAGTCGCGGTGAAGATGGTCTCCTCGTTGTTGAACTCGTTGAAAGTCCAGGGCTTGATGTCGATCTCTCCAGGTGTTGCCAGCTGCAGGTCAAACTGGGGCTCCAAGGTGTCGTGGTAGATCTCGAAGTCGGCACAGAGTGGTAGTAGATATTCTCCATGCATGCCCATCAAAGAGGGAACCCACATCCCATCAGCAAATCGAATCTTCTCCGTCGCAAAGTCCAGGGAGATGTTGAGTTGCTGGATGATGGGTCTGCCGCACAACATTGGAGTCTCACCAGGGACCATGAACACCTGTGCAAATCCAAATCGGCCGTTGACAAACAGCGGCATGCGGACAACCCAGCGTGACATGCTGGCCGCATCGCCTCCAAAGTGGAACTTCCTCTCGCACCTGTAGAAGAGGATCTGCTTGATTGGGAATCCCAGCTGCTCCAAGTGTTTGATGTAGCGAACCATCGGCCCATAGCCACATAGGAAAGCTGAAGCACCAGGATCAAGCAGAGCAACGTCGAGCCTCTCGGTGCCGTTCTTGTCAACGAACGTCACCATGGCATTCTCATCATGTCCATGTCGAGCCATCGACTCAGTTGCAGGCCGTTTTGAACCTTTGGATTTGATGGGGCAGTTCGCCGCAAAGTGTCCAGGTTGACCACATCGCAAGCACTGAAGCATTGCTGCAGCTTTCTGATTTGGTTGAGCCGCCTTCATGGGTGGCTTGTCGTACTTGTAGATGTTGGATTTTCCTTTCTTGCTTTTCCCTTTTCCACCACCTTTGAAAGACTTTCCTTTTGGGGATCCACCTCCCGATGACCTTGTCGGCGATGAAGTCCCAGGCGACAAGTTGCCAGCTGATGGATCTGACAGTGCCACCACCGGCAGGAAGCCGCGCGACAATTTCAAGTCGCTGAATCTCTTTCGAGCATCCAAGTAGGCTGCAAAAGCCTCATCATAGGCCTCCACGTCGAAGGACTCCACCGGCTCAGCTGCAAGTCCATCAGGGTCGTTCTGGTAGTAGCCGAACTCAGCCTCATAGTCACCAGTGTCGTCATACTCATGGTCGTAGACCTCGTCAGTGTTGAAGTCCTCCCCATAGTGCCAGTAGGCATCATCGTAGTCTTCCCAGTCCTCCATGTCATAGTCATCCTCAGCAGCATAGGCGCGTCCACCTTTTCCACGTTGCCATCGTCGGTCAGGATGTCCAAGCGTAGACTGCTTGTAGTCCTGACCCAAGATGAGGTAGAGCGCTTCTGTCACCTTCGTCAGCTCCAAAGTTGGTGCACGTAGGTTCACCAGCTGCTTTTGCTCCCACGTCAAACCACACTGACGCAGAAGATGCCACCCCTGCACAGAGGTTGGCAGGGTGACTCCATGTTTTTCCGGCTTCTTGTTCATCTCAGAGTGGCTAGTCACATAGCTGAGGAGGGTTTGTCCTTGTCGTCGTTGTAGTCCGAAGTAGCTGTCGAAGTCAGAGGGCAGCTGGACTCTGGAGTCATACTGGAAGTGTCCGTCCAAGATGGCGATCACTGCTTCGAAGGACTCAGGCTTCTCCGCGCTCTCCAGGTCGAAGTCCTCCAAAAGTCTCCAGGCCGTTCCAGTCAAGCTACCGATGATATTCAGCAAAGATTCACCAGCTCGCTTTGTGAGGGTCATCTTGCGGTGGTAGATACGAATTCTCTTCCTCCACTCCTTGTAGTCTGCGGGTTGCCCGGTGAAGAGTGGGATGAAACTATCTCTGGTTGAAACGTCAGAGATTGGAGATGAAGATGCCGATGCCATTCTTCAAAAAGTCCAAGGTGATCTGGATGTAGCACGAGCCAGCCGCGGCAATCAAGTCAAAGAAGTAGGGCTCGGCCGTCAGATCTCAACGTAGAGCTCTGCAAACAGGATGCAGTAGGGCTCCACCAGGCCACAGAAAGTGGCTCCGCTACCAATGTAAGATTGGTGAAGTTCCAGACCAATCTGCAAGCAAGGCTCCCGAAGTCCCCGCTCGGCGCAAAAGCAAAGGTGCCCCCTTTTCGAAGGCTATGGCGCAGCCAGGTTGGTACCATTACCCACCCTAGTGGGATTTGAAGGGGAAGTTGGGCCACATTGGCCACATGAGAAAACAACATGTATGTATGGAACCAGGGTGCACGGCGTGCAACTCACAATTATATATATATATATACCCCAACTCTTAATCCCTGGATCTTCGCACTCCAATTGTTGCTTTACGTGGTCGGCGTGTTCATCCCCACCAAGGTCGTTCTCATGGCTGATGCTAACTGGCCAGCTCCTACACATGACTTTAATCTGGTCGGTGGAGGAAACATGCTTGGCTTGGACACGACGCAGGGCCCAGACAAGCTGTTCCGCGACTTTCGAGTCAAGATGGGAGATCTACTTCTCCTGATAGTCTTAAGCGAAGGCCGTGCCGGGTTTCACCCGAATCGAAACTTCGTGACTGAGTTGAAATCGCAAGAGGAACGTCAGCACAGCTTTCTGATTACGAACGAGGTGGAATCTCAAATCTCAGAACATGTGTGGCCCTATATGAACCATGCGCACCTCCAGGGTCTGGCTCTTCTCTTCTATGATCCTCCGGGGCCGGTCCTTTGGAAACTGCCCGACATTGTCAGCATTCGTGTTTCTCCCAACGGACGTCCTTATGGACTTCCATTTCTGGGACTACAAGGAAACGACGGGTCCAATTCGGTGCCAAGACTGGATGGGCGCCTTGAGGACCTGCGCATTCCTATGCCCATTAACATGACTCTTGTTGGAAGTGCAGAATAGGGCTCAAGGGAGGCTATAGCAATTAGCAATACACATGCTATCTAATATACTATATGCCTCTAGTAGATGTAGTAAAATCTTTGAAGCTCGAAAAGGAATTGCAATTAATTTGGGTTCAATTGCAATTAATTTGGGTCTGGTTTTGTGAATGTGCCTTGGGCCATGTAGATCAAATACATATATATATATGTTGACATATGTGATGTTGATCTTCATGTGCAGATATAATTGGCATTGCAGTGTGATACACACATATTGTATATGTAATTATACATTTTTTGTCTTGGGCCTCAGTGTCAGTGTTGGACATCAATTTTTTCTCATATAGACTATATACATATTTGTCGGTATAACATATATACATATATAATTTAAAATAGGTCTATATATATATATATACATGCATACAGAAATATATGCGATTCTCTTGGCGGCCTTTCTGCGTCAGATTTGTTTGTCTTACTAAGGTAAAGCGCATGCAACCAAATTGTTTACTTTTGGATACTTAGGGGATTGAAATGACCTACTTTCAAGTTCCAATAGCTTGGAGATAGAGTATTGTTTCAACATAATTCAACATAAGTTATAAGATTTTAAATCCTGCGCTTAACGTACATTCGGCCATGTATAGGGACTTAAAAACACATCGAAGCTCGCTACGCTGAAAATTCAAGATTCCACGTCAATTTCATTGAAATATTCAATCCCCTACGTAGCATAAATCAGGCCGCTCATGGATGTTAAGTTTCTTGTTTTTAAAACAAATACTGCAAGACTTCTCCCAATTTTTCTGGTAATATTCTATCCCTTGTATTATGAACATTCTTCAAGAGCTGTCAAGCACTTTAAGTTCACTGGATTCAAAACTTAAGGTGAAAGTGTCCCTCAAAGCCTTTGTCCTGGCAATATTCGATCTTTGATCCACTGAAACTCAAGAGTAAATTAAAAGCCTGGACGGTCCCCAGCAAGTGAAAAGTAAGGGATTGATTGAAGATTGTCCGATGTTTCTTTTGGAAATGTTCAATGTTGAAACCACTGGAACTACATAGTGTAAGATCGGGACCACCTTTAGAACAAATCATAAATACAGGATTGACAGTGAAGATTGCTCCAAAACTTTACAGGTTCCTGGAACAACCTAAACATAGGTACAGGGCACTATACACAACTTCCAATTTTATGGATATTGCACTTTGCAACAATCACATTGTGTTTATTCTGGCCCTTATATGTGATTGGAATGAAACACATTTAAATATGTATTTAGGAATGCTCTCTGTTTTCCTTGATGGTTGGCACCTCCCCTCCAAGGAATATAGCACATTTGAAAGAAAACCTCCAAGTCCAATACCTTAAGAGAATTGACACTCTCTGAACGGAACTTTGCTTTGCCTGCAATGCTGCCCCTGGTAAGTCAAAATTATATATTAAGACACTACATCTGTATACATGTAATTATATATATCTCTCTCTCTCTTTCTTTCGTATATGTGTGTATGTGCACTGCACTAAAGGAATGCTGCGCATAATTATGGAGCTATACGTTCTAAAAAGGATACAGATACCCCTTTGGAGAAACGCTGCGTTGTACACATAGGCTCTCAATGTTGAGGCTGCTCCTTCGCAGAGGATCTTGAATTTTTGAAAAGAATGCAAAAAGACACACCTCATAGCATACTGATATACTGCATTTTTGCTGCGTTGATCTGAAGAAACAATGTGTTTTCTGAAGGCACCCAACTTCTCAAAAAGACTGCTCTATGGGACTACAGCGTGCCACTTGTTGGCGGTACTTTCTGATGTAAACACTACATGTTCTTGAAGAATATGGCACTTCTTGAGCAAACCCTATTTTTTGAGAAATGGACGTGCAATAAATACTGCACTTGTTCATGGACATGCACTTTATGCGACCGCGACCCCTTCTCCAGCAAGTGGTAGCTTTGGCTGCGATGTTTTTTGTTGGTGCATCATTTGTTTCACTTCTGACTGCATTTTTGTCAAGAAATATTGCAATTTGGAAGGGCACACCTCACCTTCATACAGACTTGCTCCATAACTTTGGTCTTGGGGGCCTAGCCGCGTAGTGGCTAGCCGTATAAGTGTCCATACGAGCCCATGCCGTGAAATCAAAAACAAGTGAAACTCTGGATGGAAGCACATGTAATGTCTGAAAATTGCTCAACATGGTCAGTCGCATCACAGGCCTGCACAGAAGAATTCTGTGAGGCTATGTGCAGCGCAGTCAGTAGGCATACCATTATGTAGCTTGTCTAGTTGGGTTGGATCGACCAAAAATCAGGATCTACAATAGTAATATTGGAGCAATATGGGGCAATCATGGTCCTCAAGATTGTTATCAATGTTTGGCAGGGTTAGTGACCACAAACACCCTTCAGAAATCTTACCACTTGAAGTCCTGCAAATTGATTGGAAAATTGTTGCTATTAATTAGGGTCCAATTATCTACCAAAGTCGATCGACTTTGGTGGAAAATTGGGCAATCTCAGACCCAAATTAATAGCAACAATTTTGGTCTGAAAAAAACAAGATTTTGTAGAAGTCTGGTTGCAAAAATGTGTACCTGACTTCTACCAAAGTCGTTTGATTTTGGTAGATGTTCCTTATCCCAGCAAAATATGGTAGATCTTGCTATCACATTTTGAAGGGTCAAGATCTACCATATTTGGTTTTGCATTTGAAGATCTACCAAAGTCAAACGACTTTGGTGGAAGTCAGGTTCACATTTTTGCAACCCAAGATCTACCATATCGATGTTTCTGAATTGCTATATATTTGGGTTTTTTTGCAATTTCGCTGGAATCCCCAACCCTTAAAGTACCCACCTCCACCAAACGATGGAAAGATTCCACCCGTTAATGAGCATGAAATAAACTATAGTCAGTGCATGGGATACTCATGAGATTGCGGTACTTGATGAACTGGAAACTCATCAACTAAGTCGGACCGTATCTGTTGCATTATGTACTAGTTATGTTTTAATGAGTCTATCACGCTACAATATTTTGGTAACCCAACGATTATGCCCCAACCAGTCCCAGTGCAATGCTTGCCTGGGGGTTTCTCAGGGCAAAAAGTGCGAACGCAATAGCCAATGAGCAATAGAGGTGCGGCCTTTATTTTCACACGAACAATCTTTCCGCCATTATCTTTTTTAAAACTTATTTCCTCAACTTCTTTGCCAAGAAGTTTCCTGAAAAAACATGCCTAATCTTTCAAGAAGTATTGTAATCCAGAATTCTCCCAAGGGTAAAATTGCATAAAGTGCTACTACATTGTTTATTAGCGGAATATTGTGTTTTTCAAAAATCCATGGAACAGTTGCATATATAAATATATATATATGAGGTATGATATATGTATGATTTGCATATGTGTACATCATTTACATGTATATGCATTTAATTATTTATAGTTATATATATATATATATTTCTTACGGGAGAGGTTTTACTAAAGGGATGGCGCTTGCTTTCGGAGGAATGCTTGTCGTTTCGGAAGCATGCCGCACATTTTGAGGGCTCCCTGAACTCAAAGCAATATAGACTGCATCATGTTCAAGGAAATGCCGCGTTCTTTTCACAGAAATGCTGCTCTCTTCTAGCCATTTTTTTGCACACAGCGATGCGACACTCTCTTACAAGCAAGCGGCACGCTTTTACCAATGCGCATGATACGTTGAGAGATTATATCTAAAGAATATGCTGCACCTTCTCAAGGGAAAAAACTGGACTGTCTTGAAACAATATCTACTGCATATGGCAACAGACTTGTATGTCAAAGGACTGAATTTGAAAGGTAATACTCTGCTTTTTATCTGTGTGGATACTGTATATCTTGAAAGACTCATTGAAAGCTGGTCTTTACTGCACTCTTGTCACGGAGTTGCTGCCCTCTCTGAAAGTGATGCTGCACTTTCCTGGGGGAAGTGTGTTCTTTGAAAATGGTTGGTGTTTTTTCCAAACTGTGTGCCTAAATAGTGTATGAAGTGACAACTGCTTTCCTCAAAGAACATTACACTCGTGTGCAAGAATTATTGCATAAGCAGAAAAATAGCATGAAGTAACCTAGTGCAGAGTCTTCAAATCCTTGGCAGCATCGACTCAATACTTCTTTGAGAGTACAAAAAAGGGAAAAACAGCTCACCACAGTCATTACACTTGGTGCAAAATGTACCTCATGTGCGAAAAGTTTCAGCACCACACAAACATACATAATATATGTGTATATTTGCAAATATGATCGCGTTTGCGTATATATATATATATATATATATTTATTTATTTATTTATTAAAAAAATATGATATGTGAGATATGTATATACATATATAATTACATACGTTCTTTAAATAAAATATAGATATGGGTTTGTTGCCACTTTGCTGCCACGTGGTTGTGTGTGTGTGTCTGTGTGTGTGCCTGCAGTCGGTTGAAACTAGAGACCACAGCCCAATTCACTCATGTTGGCAAGAGTATTTGGCACGTTTTGAGGAAACAATTACATATTTTTTGTCAGGCAATTTTGCTTTCCTACTGAACAAGTAAAAAAGCTCTTCCCAAACACTGGAACACAACATGCAGCCAATATGTCCATGCGGGGTGTGTCAAGCATGTGAGAAACACCACCGAGTTATCAAAGGCAAGTAGTCACATGATTAAATCAAACAAATCCGGTGAAATTGAGCGTCTTGCGCGTCTTGTGACAATTCAAAAATTACTCCACGATCCAAAACCACTGGGAGCCCAAACGCGCGGAAAATACAGTAAAGAAAATCAAAAAGACAAAACTTTGGGCCACATGTGACTATCTTCCCTCGCTGTTTGCGTTTTGTTCGTTGTTTTTGTGGGGATTTGCTGGTGGCCCACCGGGTCCGGATCCGAAAGGATTCCTGCAATATACCAGTCCTATTTACTGAAGCTGAGTCCCTGCATGTGATATGTGAAATCAAATCGCACAGTGGAGCTGGGTCTACTAATTATCACTTATTCTGTAGGCGCACTTAAAAGTCACTTCATTTGTGTCTGCGGGGATTGTGAATTCAATTTGACAAAGAACAACAAGATTCAGAAACGCGTGGGGCTCACAGTATCCCTTCTGTCAAACACATGGACCGCTGATGGGCTTCTCCAATACCTCTAAACATTTGGTGTGCATGTGGATGAAAATCCAAGAATTACATGGAATCAAAAGCCTAAGGGATATTCAAAAAACCAAACCCAAATTAATTGCAATTGAACCCAAATTAATTGCAAATCCTTCGAAGTGATACTGAGTTTTGTAGCCACCATCTCAAACATATATCTATTGGCATACCCGGTTGGTGGTTTCAATTATGCTTATATAGCTGTTTGCATCTCTAGAAATGGCATGATGAAGGTGTTCGGATCACAAGCTCCCCCCGTCGTGACCGGTCAAACCTTAGCGGAGTAGTGCGATACACACTCCGCGGGCAATTGCGATCTTTTGCCTTTTTCGCTTTACCATTGCTGCGGTCGCTTCTGAACTGGTGCTACCCTGGTTACACGTTGGTTGAAGGCAATAACCATAGTATCATAGTGTATGCCAGTTACATATTCATTCAAAATCCCCACATATTATATTATATATATATGTATACATAGAGAGCTGGCCGCTGTGGGAGTGCACTGTTTTCCATGCAGTCATTACATTAATCATTATATGAGTCATTATATGAGTCATTATACAAGTCATTAAATGAATCATTATATTTATCATTATATGAATCATTTTATTAATCATTAAATGAATCATTAAATGAATCATCATTATATCATCCATTATATAATTCATTATATTAGTCATTTTATTTATCATTATGCTAGTCATTAAATTAATCATTATATTAATCATTATATTAGTCAATAAATTAATAATTATATCAGCCATTACAAAAATCAGTATATTAATCATTATCTTAGTCATTATAAAAGTCATTAAATGAATCATTATATTTATCATTATATCAATCATTATATTAATCATTATATTAATTATATTAGTCATTGCATTAGGCATTATATTAACCATTACATTAATCATTATATGAATCATGATAATAATCACTTAATTAATCATTATATTAATCATGATATTGATCATTTTATTCATCATTATATTGATCATTATATTAGTCATTTTATGAATTATGATATTAATCATTATATTATGGTCAGTCCCGGAATTATAGAACGGAAGTCGACGCGGACGAAGGTACGGTTATTTACCGTACCCTGTTGTTTTATAATTCTGTTTTCCTCGGAAGGTATGAAAAAAAAAGTATCTGATCTTCCTCCTAATGTTTTTCGTCGTTCTATAATTCTTGTCGGAGCGCTGTTGTTCTATAATTCTGTTTTCCCCCATTTTTCTCACATTTCCCATTTTCGTTCTATAATTAATTTTCCCCGGGCCCCGTTCTATAATTAATTTTTCCGTCGAACGGAAAAATTAATTATAGAACGGAAAATTAATTATAGAACGGAAAAATTAATTATAGAACGGAAAAATTAATTATAGAATGGAAAAATTAATTATAGAATTATAGAACCTCTTCCGGGGTCCCAGAAAGAGCTGAGCAAACTGCCTTTTTTCCATCCCCCTCAAGACTTGTATTGTAAACACCAAAGTTCGGTTATTTACCGTACCCTGTTGTTCTATAATTCTGTTTTCCTCGGAAGGTATGAAAAAAAAATGTATCTGATCTTCCTCCTAATGTTTTTCGTCGTTCTATAATTCTTGTCGGAGCGCTGTTGTTCTATAATTCTGTTTTCCCCCATTTTTCTCACATTTCCCATTTTCGTTCTATAATTAATTTTATCTTCATTTCCTCATCAAATCCTCATTAAATCCTCATTAAATCTTCATTTTATAGATTGTATATGTACAAATATGCAGTAAATATCATGTCAGTGCCAGAAATTATAGAACGGAGCCAGGAGGACAAAAGTACGGTAAAATACCGTACCTTTGTCCTCCTCCCCGTTCTATAATTAAATTTCCCGACTCCGCTCCGAATCGGAACCCGGAGGAGGACAAAGGTACGGTATTTTACCGTACTTTTGTCCTCCTGGCTCCGTTCTATAATTCTGGCACTGACTGTAATCAGTATTTTAATCATTATATTAATCATTATACTAATCATTATAACATTCATTATATTAGCCATTTTATTTATCATTATATTAAAGTCATTAAATTAACCATTATATAAATATAATATATTAAAGTCATTAAATTAATCATTATATAAATATAATCATGATACTAGTCATTATAAAAGTCATTAAATGAATCATGAAATGAATCATTATATTTTTCATTAAATGAATCATTATATTAATGATTATTTTTATCATTCTATGACTCATGATATTAATCATTATGTTAGTCAATAAATCAATAATTATATCAGCCATTACATGATTCATTGTATTAATCATTATATTAATCATTATATTAGTCATTATAAACGTCATTAAATGAATCATGAAATGAATCATTATATTTATCATTATATCAATCATTTTATTAATCATTATATTAATTATATTAGTCATTGCATTAGGCATTATATTAACCATTACATTAATCATTATATGAATCATGACAATAATCTTGATATTAATCATTAAATTCTTCATTTTAATAATCATTAGATTAATCATTATATTAATCATTATATGAATCATGGTATTGATCATTTTATTAATCATTTTATTAATCATTATATTAATCATTATATTAATCATTATATTAGTCATTATATTCATGAATAAATAAGTCATTACATTAATCATTATATTAATCATTACATTAGTCATTATATAAGTCATTAAATGAATTTTGTTTTTTCCATGGTTTTTTTGCAGTTTGGCCTGGGGGGCGCAGGTGTGCAAATTGTAGAGACGCGCATTTTTTTTGAGAGGTACTGTGATGAAAGCATCTTCACATGAAAAACCTGCAAAACAACAATGGAAAAAAAAACAAAAAAACAAAAACAACAAAAAGTTCAGACCCATGGGCAAGGTCTGGGAAAAAAACAAAAAAACAAGAAACCAAAAAAACAAAAAAACAAAAAAAAACAAAAAAACAAGATTGCACACCCCAAGGGGAGGGGGTAAGATGCAGAGTGTTGGGTCTTGTCTTTTTGTTTTTTTGTTTTTTTGGTTTTTTGGTTTGTGTGTGGATAGCCATTGCAGATGTGCCAAGCAGAGATTGCCAGGCACTGTCAGTGGTTGCACTAGAAGCAAGGTCGATACACTACAGTACAGCAATGCTTGCTATGACATAGTGCATTCAGCCAATGAACAGCAGAGAGGAATGGAATTCAATTTTGTCCCGTTGCGCCATATGCTGTTGGATCTTTACACAGGAAATGCCGCAATTTGCGCACTCCCCTGGTGGCCTGTTCTGTATACATATGAGTTATAGACTTACAAACTGACTGGTTGAGCCATTTGGTTTCAGAGGTATGTGAGTTCGAGTTCAATGGGTATTAAAAATGCATAACGGAAAACCTTGGAATGATTAGGAATTTAACCATCAAATACATTGTGTCTTACTGGAGTTTTACCGGGGATACAAACCTGGAATTGATAGGCGCCCCCCAAATGTACAGAGGGCGTACGGAATTAGAACCCTTTTATTAAGTTGAGATTGCTTTGGGGTATATGTCAGTTTGCCAAAAAAAGCATTCACAATGTTGGGACCTCCTCATTCCGCAAGCTGCTTCTGTACCAAGTGAGGGGGAAACGACCCTCAGGCGAAATTCACAGGGGAATATGTAGATTATTTATATTATTCAGTGGTTGACTTGGGGTCATTGCACTAGTATGAACAATGATGAATAGTCTACAGTTCGTAGATATGAACCTATTGAATGTGGAGTTCGACAAGAAGTTGAAGTTCTGAACTAGGATTGGTTATGCCATTATCCATGAGTGTTCTGTTTGACCCGCTGTCTGAGTACGTCTCTGTGTTTGGAAGATGGTGAAGCGAACATGTACATCACATCCGAAAACATACTTATACTGGTTGGTGGTTTGGAACATGACTTTTTTTGACTTTCCATTCAGTTGAGAATGTCATCATCCCAACTGACAAACTCATATGATCAGAGGGTTAGGTTGAAACCATCAACCAGTATGTCATAATAAAATAATATATAAATTGTTTATAGTAAATTATATATAATGGATAATGATGGTTTATTAAAAAATAAACATGTCACTGTCACAGTTATTTTGCTCGGTTCACATCCCGCTGGTTGGCTGGTTGAATGGCGAAAGTCTGATCGCAGATTGATCAGTTTGGGTTTGTATAATCACCATTTTGAAGAACGGTAAATCAACGAACTAAATTGGGTATTTTCAATAGCTATGTAACAAATTACCAGATTGTATATACCTATTAAACCCATAAACCCATATTATAGTTGATTTTTATTGATCCTTTGGTTGTTGAGCAAACCTTATTTCTTTTGATGCCACATATTTTCCTATGCAAAATCTGTTGTTTGTTGATAAAATTTCAATTGTTGCTCGGCAAATGCATGTTTTTTGTTAACTGTGGTTAAACAATACCGTTTTTGGTGGTTCAACAACCGTTTTCGTTGGTGTATCATGGTCACAGCCTCATGGCCAAGTCATGCTTCCAGGCTCCGTCAATGCCAGAGCAGATTGAGGCCCGCGGCCCAGCTGTCCCAAGCTCCTCTTGGGTTTTTTGGGTTTGACAGTAGAAACTATAGTTTGGTGATAGTATTGTACACCTAATTATCACCTAACAGTATAGTATAGTACAAATAGTTTCTATAGTTTCTACTGTCAACCATAGTTAGGTGTATAGTATAGTATGGTATAGTATAGTACAAAATTGCCGGACTGTTCAGGTCAGTTAATTAGTTTAATTCAGCCAGATTGATGCTGATGATTTTGATGATGATGATGATGATGATGATGACTGGTTGGTGGTTTGGAAGATGACTTTTATTGTCCATTTCATATATGGGATGTCATCCTTCCCATTGACTTTCATATTTTTCAAGATGGTTAAAACCACCAACCAGAATATAGTATAGTATAGTACAGTATAGTATAGTATAGTATAGTACTGATATAATATAGTGCTGATAGTATTTACAGTATAGTATAGTCATGATATTTATAGATATTTGATGATTTGATATTCAAACTTGCAGTATAGTATTCCTAGATTCAAATTTAGATAGATAGTTCATGATGCTTCTATGTTATTATATTGTATCTATGCTCACTAGATCTCGCTAGTTTAATGTGTTTTTTTGTTTATACTCTGCTAACATGACAAAATCATGAACAATGCCATTGTGGAACTACATGTCGATCCCGTCGTATTCATGTCGTAGCAATTCCCAGTTGACTTCGTTGCTGACCATCCCATGAACCATGACTGGGGGAGGCACCTTCCCCCTCCCCCCCTAAACAAATTTAGGGTACACAATAGTGTGGAAAATTTCAAGGGACCGGGTACGCAATAGTATGGAATCAAAAAACATTGATAGATCTCGATAGATCTCAATTGATTTCAATTTACTTTCAATATACTTTGAATTGATTTCAATTTTCTTTCAATTGATTTCAATTTACTTTCAATTTACGTTGAATTTATTTCAATTGATTTCAATTTATTTTCATTTGATTTCAATTTTCTTTCAACTGATTTTAATTTACGTTCAATTGGTTTCAATTTATTTTCAGTTGATTTCAATTTACTTTGAATTGATTTCAATTTACTTTCAATTGACTTCAATTTACTTTCAATTGGTTTCAATTGACTTCACTTTACTTTCAAGTTGCTTTCAATTGATTTCAACTTACTTTCAATTGACATCCCATAGTAATCCAATAGAAAGATCATAGAAATATCATGGAAACCCCATAGGAATCCCACAGAAATCTCATAGAAAGATCATAGATATTTCATGGAAATAGCATAGAAACCACAAAGAAATCCCCTAAAAATTTCCATAGTAATCCCATAGAAATATCATAGAAACATCATAGAAATACCTTGGAAATCCCACAGGAATCCAATAAAAATTCCACAGGAATCCAATAGAAACCCCCATAGAAATATCATAGAAATCCCATAGGAATCCAATGGAAATCCCATAAGAATACCATAGAACTCCCAAATGCTGCAAATAGCATAGAAAATGGGCGCAGCCAGAAATTAAAGAAACATAAACTTTAAAAAAAGCTAAGCAATTTCCTATCCAAATTTGTAGCATTCGTCAGCGTGAACTCAGACATCCTCGTCAGCGAAGCTCTCAGCTATACTTCGCCAGACAAGTTGCAGCGGCACTGCTTCCAGTAGAATGTGATGAAATTTCTCGTCTAGGTGCGGTGAGCAACCTAGAGAAATTCGCCATCGATACTGCAGCCAACTGCTCAGTGTGACCTTTGGTTCGGTTTTTGTCGCCTCAACTTGCCGAGCGTTATTTTGTTGATATAGTGATCTGAAAAAGTTTATGAATTTGGGCCATTTGCAAATATTTCCTGCTAGTTGATGTGAATCCAACCAAACTTTCCAGCAGATGGTGATGCTGGCCCTTGGCAACCCTGTAAGAGCCAGTGGATAGGCTGCCAACAAAGATCTCGAAGAGCAACTCCGAGCAAATCATAAGGTTCGACGTGGTTTTTCCTGAAAACAGTGACTCCCCAAAAAAAACACAATTTAACTGAGGGTTCAATGAATCGCTGATATTTTGTTTGTTGCCGGTCAGTCTTGGGTTTCTGTTTGGAAGGTCCAATGTTTGGCAAAATCCGACGGCCCAAGATGTGAGCAAATAATCCCTTCCCCCCAATTTGAAGTATCACCCTTGAAATCATGGTTACGGCATGTGATACGGCTAAATAATATGGTTTAGATGTTTAGTATGGTTTAGTAGTGGATCTAGTCATTCTGGGGTTCGTCAGGGAGGGGCGTGCGGGAGGCGATGAGTGTGTGAGCACATAGCACCAGTGTGTGCTGATAGCACCTCCCTCTCAAGGAGTAGGTTGTACATTTTACCAGCAACTTGGAGGGAGGTGCTATCAGCAAGGCTGCTGTGACTTCGAGTTTTAGTTCCATGATGTTGCATATAGATATAGATATAAAATATACATCTTATTATAAGTTCACAAAATCCCCCTACTAACGTGCTCCAGTTTTGTGTCCCTCTGTGCTAACACATGGTTGTTCCCCACATTGACGTCACTCAGTCACTCACTCACTCACTCACTCACTCTCACTCACTCACACTCACTCTCACTCACTCCCTCTACTCACTCCCTCTACTCACTCACTCACTCTCACTCAGTCTGAGTCACTCAAGGCTTTGGCAGAGCTGCGCGACTTGCATATTTCTGGTTGTACCGTCCCTTCGGCTGCAAGTCAGTCAGTTAACCACTTACAGTGGACCCCCAGCATTTAGAATATGAAATCAATAATTTTCGACTTAAAGTTTGCCAACATTTTCGAAAATGAATTTAAAGTTTCCGAACATGCAGTTAGAATACAAAAAAATGCAGTTGGAATTTAAAACAGGGAGAGAGTTAGAATATGTCCATGTTCTTCATGATCATTTGCAACAAACTTCAAACGTTGGTGGAAACCACATGGAAACAATGGCTTCTGTTGAGTATGTGCTGCGCTCACTCCACTGTGTTTTTTGGTGCAGCATCCAGTAACATCCATATTCTAAGTGTATCTAACCCTTTTTGGGGGACAAAGCATATTCTAAGTGCTAGTTCCAAACTTTAAATCAATCTTTTTCATATTCTATCTCAATTAAAAATCATATTCTAAGTGCTCGGTGCCCATACTAGGGTTGAAATCAAATTGCATCCAAGGCGACGAACCAATGGCATGCAGAGGCCATCAGCTGTTGATTTCAATTTTTGATGTTTTGCTTTCAGTTTTTGCACAGGTTGTGGGCGAGCTCAGCCAGAAAGTCACGGAAGCCACAGAGCGCGTGGCTGCTGTGGAGGAACGCCGGACACAATATATCATCTTCCGTATTACCCCACTTTCCGCTTCTTCGATACAGTTCTCCACTCTGGGAGTCGATTGGCAATGTTCATCTGAAGGTCCGACTTCAATTTTGTTGAAAAAAATGACTTGGATATGCAGAATTTTGAGGCGTAATGTGCAGCCGCCAAGGAATCATTTGCTCACCCCAGAAGTCTCGCAGAATCCCTGGCTTCGTCAGATGGCTCGGTGAATGCCTCGGGTGCAAAAACGATTCCGAAATCTTTCCGTTGAAACAGTGAGCTTCTCTGGAGGCTGGCGGACCAGTGGCGACATACCAAGGCGCAATCCCAGATCAGTGTGCTGAAAAAAATGCAAATGGAGGTTACGCATAATAGTAATAGTAATAATGGTAATGATAATCGTGGTTTATAACTTATATAGTGGTAGAATGATGCTATGTAAATGGAATATGATGCTTGATAATGGTTCATGGAGGTTACTAAACATAGCGACCATCCCACGGACTAAACATTATTAATCGTCCCTCTAGGACTCTAGGGGTATATCAAATAATCATCACCTGTTTTTGGGCGTGGATTATTGCGTAACCAACACTATATAAGTACATACCATCACGATAGCAAAATCCTACTGTGGTAACCATTCATCAACTGTCAATCTGAAACCATTAATAAGAACTATAGCCATGAATTACTGTCATTATGATCATAAGTCCTACAAAAAAGTGACATCAAAAAGAACCATAAACAACTAGATTGACATCACAGCAGCCAGGAAGGTGACCTTCGTCCAGCTCTTCATATTGATGTCCATGGCTGTCGCGATCCGTGGCTTCCCCAGTGTCTCCGTCCCGTTTTCGGCTTGACTCGAGCTGGCGCCGAGGCCTGCCACGCCTTCACATGTCACTGTGGGCCTGGCTGCCATGAACCAGGAGGTCCACAGAACCGTCTCAGTTTATCAAAAGTGGTATGGTCAGGATGCAAGATTTGCAGAATTTAGTATCTATGTTTGAAACATTCAGCATTCAGTACACCTCCCGTATTTCATGAAACATTCAGCATGTAGTAATTACACCAAGTTGCATCATTTTAGTCAAAGAAAATGGATATGGAACAACAAAAACATGTCAAGTCGCATGTTTTTCGTTACAGTTGTCCTGGTGACGTTGAAACGCAGGTTGTGACGGGTCGAAGCCCCTTGTCTCAAGCGCGCCTGGACAGTTTTGTACAAGTCTTACAGGCCTGGCTCCAGCATAGCATGAAACCGTGGACGGGTCGTGAATAACATCTATGGGTATATATATATGGGTTTCAAAATATACACATAACATATGGGGAACCATCCATCAGCATTGAAAACCCTGTCCCACCATCACTTACAATCAATTCTCAGCAATTCTCGAATGTGACGGGTTAGACACCTAGCAAACTGACTGCATCATCTACAAATTGGCAACTTCGATCAGCTAAAACTTCTAACTGCTGGCTAGCCAGCCCGAAATTTGGGTTCCCTTTTTTATATCAAAAAAATGGAACCCAAATTATGTCGATAAAAGCCATAAATTGCATCTCCGATGATCATGTTTTTTGGATGCTGGTTTTGGACGATGGTGATTGAGAATAAGGTCTTGAACATAGTGCATTGAATATGGTGAACTTTTTACGGTTTTTGATAGCCATAAAACGATGTCAACTATATAGCTCATAAGTAGTCAGCACGATACATGATTATTTGTAGCTTCGAGTAGACCAGTAACCATTACTATCACCAACAATCAGTTCTCATCAGTAATTGAGCATGACGGATTACAATGCCGACAGATCGACGACGTCATCTACAAATTGGCAACTGCGATTGACGATAGCTTCTACCTGCTTGCTACTCAGCTCGAAATTTGGAGTCCCTTTTTTTTATCAAAAAAATGGAACCCAAATTATGCCGATAAAAGCCATAAATTGCATCTCCGATGATCATGTCCTTTGGATGCTGGTTTTGGACGATGGTGATTGAGAAAGGTCTTGCACATAGTGCATTGAACATGATAACTTATAGCGGTATTTGTTTTAGCCATAAAACGATGTCAACTATATAGCTCATAAGTAGTCAGCACGATACATGATCATTGGTAGCTTCGAGTAGACCAGTAACCATCCATCAGTATTGAAACCCCTGTCCCACCATCACTTACAATCAATTCTCAGCAATTCTCGAATGTGACGGGTTAGACACCTAGCAAACTGACTGCATCATCTACAAATTGGCAACTTCGATCAGCTAAAACTTCTAACTGCTGGCTAGCCAGCCCGAAATTTGGGTTCCCTTTTTTATGCCAAAAAAATGAAACCCAAATTATGTCGATAAAAGCCATAGATACCTTTTACAAAGATTACAGTTAGATTTCATTATTGCCACATATTCATTATCCATCATGACATCATCACTATATAGTTTTTTCGATGGAATATTGGACAACATGTATCACCCATACTCACGTAGCGAGTGAGTACAAAGGTGTCTGCATTGATTTTGCTGCACTACAGGCAATATCATTGCCTCCAGATTAGAAGGGTGCTGGCCTCATTGCGGTGCTGCGCCGGAGCTGTTGAGAATAACAGGTATGTAATCCGTCATACGTAACTGTCTTGGTTATTTTTGATTGACAAGCTGTTCCATGCCAACTGCGTTTGCGTTGTTCTTTGGCCCTGCTGCAGTGATATAGTTTCACATACCCAGAGCAGCGAAATGTTTCGAAACATAAGTACACTATTATTCGCAAATATCTTTGAAAGACTTGCTTAGACGTATTCTTGCTGACACTGATATGGAAGTTAAATAACATGCATGATCGTGAGTGTCATTAACAGAGAGAGTGGCATCATTTGAAACGGTCTTTGAGCCTCTATGACCATTTTGGCGGTCTGTGCTCTCCAGTAGCAATGGCCTACGAGGTCATCAAACATAGTGGTCTGATTGGTGTTCTGATTGCGCGCGCTGCTTACAATGGGTCGGCGCAGTTGTACAGACAATGTCGACCTCTTCTTCAGAACATGCAGCTGACTGTGCTATCGGTGGGCAAAATATGGAATTTTTGCCTCCGCAGAATTTGGAGCGCGATGCTGTGGAAGTCCTTGAAAAGATGACAATCAACCATGAGCATTGGCAGCATGCAATAGTTTGGTTGATGGTGGAGCGTGTTGTTAAACATCTGTTTAGGCAACATTGCAACATTGCAACAACAACAACAACAACGACAACGACAACGACAACAACAACAACACCACCAACAACAACAACGACAACAACATAAAACATAAAACATATCTATATAGTTTGATCTTATGTACAATTTTCATGACTAATGTTGTATCTCGCCCAGTGAGCCGCAGGGATGTGGGTCTTGAAAGACGTAACAAAAGAGGGATCCCTATCACACTAAACTTGCCGGATCTTTCCATTTTTCGTAGACATAGCTTAGCTTTCCTAAGACTTCCATCCTCAGGAATTGAAACTTCGTTGAAATTGATAGCTTTCCAGGGAATCATTTTATGACGACATTTAGAGATTAGGAGATTGAGAGATTTAGAGATCAAAGAGTGAAACATTGATATTAAATTTCAAGGCGCCGAAAGATTGAGAGATTACCCAATAGATGGGATACCCTTGTTTTCTGACTATTCTCTTCGTTTTTGAGAAATAGTCTATAGTCAGGAAATAGTCGACAAATTTTGCCGAAATCGTTTGGGCATGTTCTATCTATTCGTTTGTTTTTTGTGTGTCGATTTGTTGTTCATTTTCAAACCACAAATCTATAGATTTTGAAGCGTTTTTTTTAAACTATTCGGCTGTTTGATTTAACTATTAGTTAGATTTGGGCACCAAACTACGACCCCAATACCCTAGAAACTACGACCTAGTTTCTATCAAAGTACGACCCTAGTATGCTCTATTTTTTCCAAAAGTACGACCAAACTGCGACACTGTTTTCTGTATGAAAAATAAAACTACGACCAAACTACGATATCAGTTTTTGTGGTTTAGAAGGCCATAATATGTGTTTTTCATCTATTCGCTGTCATTGATTTGTCATTTCTTTGTTCCCAACAGTTTCTTATTGTGTGAAGTGTTATGTAGGCAGGATGGACCTGTCGTCGTTAAGCTATGGTTTTGGATCGCTCCAGGCATGAGGAACCATTTCTTTGATGGTCACTGTGCCTCCATAGTTGAGGTATGTTTGACACATGAGATTTTGTCACCTGATTTTGTTTGAAAACAGTTCGACTGTAAGTTCAGGCATTACTTCGACTCTGCATAAGTATTGGGTATGCCCCAAAAAACATTTTATTATACAAAACAACAACAAAAACTGAAACCTTTTGAGGCATTCATCCAGCGGTGGGAGACCCTGAGAGAGTTGGAGAGGTCTTGCAGAGCCTGCTATCCACAAACTGTGCGAACACAAGTCCTTATTTCACAATTGCATAAATCAGTTTCATGTATAGAGGGCCCACTGTTAGGAGAGCTGGTCACCTTCATTTTTTGGAAATTTGAGAAACACAAGTTTTTTTTTAATGAACTTGATCACTGAACTGAGCCATGAGAGACCGTGAGAGTCTTTATATTGCTAAATCCAATCAATCCACCCCTAAAGAAGGTCCCCACATTCTTTTTTTGGGTATATATAGCGACTGTGACTTGTCTACTTGTCAAACATTATGTGTGATCAATTTTTCATGGTTGTATCGCATGTGCTCAGATGCAAACGCCTTTCAAACAGGCCTCTCAAGATCTCCCAAGGCCTCTCAAGGTTTCTCAAGGTTTCTCAAGGTCTCTCAAGGTCTCTCAAGGTCTCTCAGGGTTTCTCAAAATTTCTCAAGGGCTCTCAAGGTTTCTCAAGTTCCTTCCAGGTCTCTCAAGGCCCCTCAAGGTTTCAAGGTTTTTCAAAGTTTATCAAGGTTTCTCAAGATCTCTTAAGGTTTCTCAAAATTTCTCAAGGGTTGTCAAGGTTTTTCAAGGTCTCTCAAGGTCTCTCAGGGTTTCTCAAAATTTCTCAAGGTCTCTCAAGGTTTCTCAAGCTCCTTCCAGGTCTCTCAAGGCCCCTCATGGTTTCAAGGTTTTTCAAAGTTTATCAAGGTTTCTCCAGATCTCTCAAGGTTTCTCAGGGGCTCTCAAGGTTTCTCAAGGGCTCTCAAAGTTTGTCAAAAACTTCTCAAGGTCCCTCAAGGTCTCTCAAGGTTTCTCAAATTTTCTCAAGGGTTGTCAAGGTTTCTCAAGGTCTCTCAAGGTTTCTCAAGGGCTCTCAAGGTTTGTCAAGCTTCCTCAAGGTCCCTCAAGGTCTCTCAAGGTTTCTCAAATTTTCTCAAGGTTTGTCAAGGTTTCTCAAGGTCTCTCTCAAAGATTGTCAAGGTCTCTCAAGGTCTCTCAAGGCCTCTTAACGTTTCTCAGAGTTTTTCAACTTCTTTCAGGGGTTGCTGCCCGTCAATACGGTGTCACTCTTTTGAAAATCATGACAACATGTTTCCCCCACAAAACTTGTGAGGTATCACAAATAAGGATTGTACCTCTAGAAATCTTTGAAACGAAGCCAGTTGTGGAGATGCCCACAACTGGTTTAACCTCATAATGTTTTGGGATCGCTCTGCACCACGTCAATACAGGGGGTATATGCAAGTCACAGAGCATGCCATATCTTTGTATACAAACCTTCAAGACGATTGAACACAGAACCATGAGGGACACTGAGGGACCTTGAGAGATTGGGAACATGCCGACCTGCAGTGTTGTTGTTGTTGTTGTTGTTGTTGGATGGTGGATGTTGGATGTTGGATGTTGGATGTTGGTTGTTGGTTGTTGTTTGTTGTTTGTTGTTGTTTGTTGTTGTTGCTGCTGCTGCTGCTGTTGCTGTTGCTGTTGCTGTTGCTGTTGCTGTTGTTGTTGTTGTTGTTTGTTCTTTCTGATTTTTGTAGATCTTGAAATGACTTTGACATCAAATCTATTCAGGATTTTGGGCTCTGCACAAAGACAAGTCTAGGTATGTTGTAGCAGGATGCTGACTACTCGCCCCCGTCTCTGCGCAAATCCTACAATCAGCGTTGCTGATTTGATGGAACCCTTAGACAAATTTATGGAAAGAGAAGGAGACACCAATGTTTGGAAACTGGTCAAGCCTCCAGAGACCGTGACTTGGAAGGGTGGTTGCCCTACAGGGTGGTTGACTTCTTTGAACGAGCTTTTCAAGTCCTATGTAGCTGTTGCTCCAAATACAATCTTGTCGTCAAAGAAGCATAGGCAAGCTTTGATGAGACTTGTGGAGACCAAGCAAATCAACAAGACCAAGAAGGGCACGGAAGACTTTTGTGATGCAGTTGACGATTGCATTAGAATGGGCCTGAGCCACTTACGTATCTTGAAACAACAACCAGAGAAGAAAGAGGCAGCCCTCAGGAAGTGTGACAAGAGGCAGCATGAAGCTTTGGAAGAGATCCTGGCTTTGGTAAAGGTGGAGGTTGAAAAGCAAGAGACACAGTTGGTAGCTTTCCAGGCACAAGGTGACAGCCAAGCTTCAGAACAAGGAGATCAAGCAGAGCCGAGCCCCAGCAACACGCCCAAGCAGTCCAACATGAAAACTGCAGCTTCTACCAGCAAGAGCGCAGAGAGCATTTTTGACAGCGTCCTGAAACAAGACAGTGATGGTGAAAACATTCCCATTACATACCTCAAACCTGGCAAAACCCCTGAAACAGCGAAGCAGGATTCCCCTCACAAGAGCAGCATGTTCTCGTTGGAAGTGTCCCAGGAGGAAACAATGCTCCTCAAGTCCGCTGCTGAAGCATCTCCCATTGCAAAAGGTGACAAATCCCAGAACCAGAGGATGAATGCCAACGCGCCCCCCAAAAAGAAAGGTCCCAAAAAAAAGAATGCAAAAAAGGCCAAAGAACAAAGCAAGGCAGGCAGCAAGGGTAGCAAGAAGAAGGCAGATGAAGAACTTGGAGGACGTAGTTGTATGAAACGGCCAAGCGCAGCCCCAACCAGTCTGGCTGACGAGGAGGATGAGGAGGTTCTCAAGAAACACATCCCCAACCAAGTTGTCGAGCTTGCTATGAAGAAGGCCATGGAACTTAGTCCTGAGGAACTTCCCCGTGAAACCAGAAGGCAAAGGACCACTAGCAATGCATACCACCGGTGTGAGCAGATCCTCATGAAGGATGGCATGTCGAAGGGTGACGCGCAGGCAGTAGGAAGAGTCGCAGGCAGAATGGCAGGTGCAGAGTTCGACAAGTCGTGGCCTTTGGCGAAGGCTAAGGCCAAGGCCAAGGCAAAGTCAAGCTCTTCGAAAGCAAAAGCAAAGAAGAAGACAGAAAAGAAGACAGCCAATAAAAAGATTAAGCAGGGCGAGGTTGAGACCAAAGATGAGACAAAGACCGAAGAGGGCATCAACGAAAGCTTCAGGGATGATCAGGAGAGTGACTCTCGGGATGTTGATTAGGTAAAGGGCTTCTCTGTGCTGTACCAGCTGTTAGTCGCAGGTTGTGAGATGACAGTGTTTGAAACACCGGTTTGAAGTTATCAACTTTGTTGTCATGAATGATGTTTGGTTTTTCATTTATATTTCGTTCAAAAAATCATCAAAACCTGGACCTGGAACAAGAGCGTGTGGCTGGATTTTGACGACTGGCTCACTTGGCCACTGTGCGCCCAAAAAATGATGTGTGCTCACTTCTGGGCCTTAAGCCGCACACTGAGTTGGGAATGTCTCCAAATACGCAGTGGTGCCCGAATCTTATAACTAATTCAGTCAAAAAATGAAGTTTCATGCAAGCCCTATTTTATTTTGGGACATTCCCAGTTTGAAGAATGTTGTGTATAGTTCCTCCAACTTCTGAGCTGAACTTTTTCTGAACCTTGAGAGAGGAGGGGCTGAGAGTGCAACCGCGAGAGTTCATCAGGTGAGCAAGCAGTTTTGTATAACATTCATGTTGAAAACTATTATGTTGATTGTGAAGCAGGCAAGCTGCAAACAATTCTGTTATTCCTGGTGGCCGTCTTTAAGCAGCTTGAGGGCACAGAACATGCAAAGAAAGACAGTGATGACATTTGCAATCAGGTTTATGCCCAGCAACAAAGCTTAATGTTTTTGTTTCGTCGTCCAGGCAACCCATGATAGGTTTCGCAGCAGTTTCACATGGATAAACAGCCAAAACATGCAGCCAAAACATGTTTCATGTGTATGCATCACAGTGAGAAGACTATAGATAAACTGAGTTTCACCTTTTATCAACTTTGAACTGGAACATGTCGACCACGTCACCCGCTGATGATTCCCCGAACCGCGTGTTCATCAAGAACCTCTACATGGGAGTGACTGAGGACCGACTATCAAATGCATTACAACATGCTGGCCTGTCTGATGGTTTGCTTCTGGTGAGATTGATCAAAAGAGGTAGGTTTGATCCAGATCGATCAATCAATGGCTTCCTCACCTACGAGACGAAGGAGCAAGTCCAAGATGCCATACTCAAACTCAATGGGCTGAGTTTACAGGGGTTGACAAAATATCCATTGGAAGCTGATGTGGCTTATCCAAGGAACAGCAGTCGCTACTTTTCTTCAGCGCCAAATTCAGATGGGTGGTGGGAGGAAGGTGGGGACGCAGTAAAACAAGAGTCCAAGGATGAAAATGAGGTGGAGCCATTTGTGCAATCTGTGCCCCCTGTGCCTCCTGTGCATCCGCCGATGCAGCCGATGCAACGCCCGATGCAGCCCCCACGGCACCCCCTGATGCATCCTCCCATGCATCCAGCAATGCATGCGCCCATGCATCTGCCGCTGCAGCCTCCAGTGCACATGCACCCTAGGCATCCCATCCCTTGCCACTATCCTGCGCCTTGTCCCTTCCAGTCGCCATATGTGATTCCCTATGTGTATCCTACGCCTTCTTGGAGACCATCGCCTCCCTTGGATCCGCCACAGCATGTGGCACCTGTGCATCCTACAGCACCACCAGGAGAATCATCACGTGGGAGCACTTGCAAATGGCCGGGCAGTCCTCCCTGGCGCAAACAACCTGCTGCGCAACGCGAAGACGAAGTTCAAAAGGAAGGTGATGCAGATGAGGAACATGACAGAGCAGCCTATCTCCAGCAGCTCCAGGAAGCTTTCTTTGAAGCGGAGGAGTGGGATGGGTACGGCCCCAGCTGCTGGGATGGTGAGACAGACTTAGGGCAGGAGGTGGGACCCAAAGAAAAATCCAGCCAAAAGCGGAAGAAGTCACAGGAGAGATCAGCCAGTAAAAAGCGAAAAAAGAATGCGAATGAAAAACATGTGAAGAAGTCGGACGAGAAGGATGATGAAAAGCAGAAGGGCAAGAAGAAGGAAAAAGGTAAAGAATCCAAAAAGTCGAAACACCAGAAGGCAAGCAGATCATCAAGCAGAAAGAAGGACAAGAGGACCAAGTAAAAGAACAACCCGTGGTGTGATGAAGATGGAATTGGTTGTTGCAGAAGAGTTGCAGCAAACCTACGTTTCATGCGTGCTTGAGAAAAAAGGGGTTTCGCGCCTGTGGGTGAAGGTGACTTGGCCAATTGAAAGAGTAGACTGAACTATTGGAAACTTATGGTTGGCATTCAAAATGCAAACATTTCTTATATCTAACCTTGAGAGACCCTGAGCGGAGAGAAACTGCATGACACATTTGGTGATGTTGACTTTGATGTAGAATCTAGAACATGCGAAGTTGCACTCCAAGGTTGCAGGTTCAAGGTCCACGTTCTGCCACTGGCATTCCTCTCATGGTCTTCAGACTCTCACTGTTTGAAAGGTTACAGATCCATTTGCTGTCACTGTCACACTCCTCTCAAAGTCTCTCATGGATACATGTTCAATTTTAACTGGGGGCCTTCAGGAATAATATTTATGATTAGTTTGAATGCATTGCATGATGACAAACATGCTCTGAAGGTTGTGATTGTGTGTGATTTTCTATTTTGAGGCCTGCTCAAACCGTTACTTGTGATCCTGAATCCAGCGCCTTGCCATGTCAGACTTGGATGCCAAGACCCTCATCCTCGGTGAATCTGATGACGATCAGTGGTATGCCAGTGACCCTCTTGATGATGAGCACGATGGCAATGGAAAAAAGGATGCTATGGAGTGTGCACGCCATGAGCCTGACCAACAGTGCCTTCATAGTGCCCCGGATGCTCAGCCTCATGGCAATCAGCCTGATGGGAGTGGTGAAAAGGATCGTATGGACCGTGCTCGCCATGACCCTGGCCAACATGTACAAGGCGATCCTTCCAATGCTCAGCCTGGTGGCAATGGTGAAAAGGAGTCTAAGGACTCTGACCCAGAGAATGAAGATGAGTCTACTGACAGTGAGGTTGGCGGCTTCGGCTTCATGACGCTGGATGGCAATATGAATGTCATCACGCATGGCACCAAAATGAGTTCCTACAGCTACCAGATCATGGAACGCATCCAGGGGATGCTGGCCAATGGTGATGGCAATGGTGCCTCGTCGTCTTCGGGACCTATGCCTGTGGCTGATGGACATGTTTCTTCCTCGAACCCAGGCACCAGAAAGATGAGGCGCATGGCGCGCCACGGGCGCCTTCACAAGTTGCGCAAGAAGGGTGGGAAGTAGGTTTGCTAGGACAACCTCACTGTTTTCCAGCTCAGTCTCCACTTGTATGGGAGCATTTTTGAAGGATTCGACAGAACCAGCTTGAACTCGACCTGAAAAAAAAAGTACCGACTTTGAGCGCAGAGAGACAAATTGACTGGTAGGTTTCAAGTTGAACACACAATTTTTAAACTGGAACCAGCTTGAACTCTGAGACACCTTGAGAAATTTTTGATTGGAGAGAAACAGCTGTGGTTCAGGTAGGGTCATACTTTGGTAGAAAGTAGGTCATAGTTTCTAGTCGTAGTTTGGTCATAGTTTGATCGTAGTTTTAGATGGGGTCATACTTTACAATCACCAAATACTGTAAATACCATATGTTTTGAAAAACTACTATCAAAGTATGATCAAAGTACCACCAAACTACGAGTCGAAACTACTACCTACTTTCTACCAAACTACGACACATGCTTTCGGAAGCTTCACTTCTGCACAAAAAAAAGAAGGAAACCATCATCAGTTTTGATGATTGTTTGATGATTTATGCACATCGTTTTTCAATGGACTTGGTGTTTTGATTGTCATTTTAAGCTGCTCTCTGCAGAAGATGCAAACATATTTTCTCACCACCGACAAGCATTTTCAGCTTGAACAGTGCCTGGAACTAGAACTTTGAACTTCCTTGACTACATGCCTACTTTGAAACGTCCGGCTTCGGCATGTCTGTTCGGCACTGCTGCCAAAAAGCGACCTGCTAGTGGCAGCATCAAGGATGTCGTTGGTGAGTTACAGGCTGGGCTTGGTGATGAAGAAGGTGAAGCTGACAAAGGAGAACTGGTGGCGAGGGACAAACAGAAAGCCCAAAAGTTTCACAAGATGATGTCTCAAGGTACCCTGCCGGAACACATTGTCCATATGTTCAATGTCGAGAGCAAGAAAGCCAAGGAAGGTCAACGGGCATACCAATCCAAACTTATCAACCAGCTTTTCAGCAAAGGTGCAGATGGCGCATTTCGACTCATGACGGATCGACAGGAGTTCCAAGAGTACCGGGCAATCTTCCACCGTTCGATTGCCAAGGACAAAACCGAAGGTTTGCCACGCACACTGATGCTGGCATCCCATTTTCATGGGAACGAAACTTTGATGAAGAAGGCCATCGACAATGGGGAGCTGGTATCAAAGACCGACCCCGTCTCCAAGATTGAATACCTGGAGTTCAGAAAACTTTCCAGCGCAGAGATCCGAGGCAGCGAGGAAGGGGAACGTGTGGAAGGTATGAAAAAGATTTCCAAAGAGCAAGCTCATATCATCGCGGACGTCATGATGAAGCTCAAGTGGAAATTCCAGTTGACGAAGGCTCTCAATGGGTGGGTTCTTCAAACTAAACATATTGGTCACCTGTGAGTTAGAGAAAGGCAATCAGTGAGATGCTGCATTAAAGAAAGTTTGATCCAAAGACTTTACAGCACCGACTTTCTGATTTTATGGCGACATTCCTGTTCCGGTTTCACATGCGCGTAGTAGGAAGTTTCCAAGGGTCTCACAATTTCCCCAATGCCTTAAAAAAACACATCTTAGCACCAGGAATTCAATTCAATTGTTTGTCAAACTTTTTTGGCACCATCTATGAGCTTCCCACATTCACTTGTGAAGAAATGTCCGTTATTTCATGATCTAATACCACAGATCTCATTCCTGTCATTGTCCACTACTATTTCCTGTCAATGTCGCTCCTCTCATGGTCTCTCATGGCTAAAGGTTTTCAAGGTACATGCTTTATGTAGGTGCAGCTCCCCTCTCTCTCTCTCATGGCTGAAGGTTGCAAGGTCCATGTTCTGTTGGTGCTGCTCTCTTCTCAGGGTCTCTCATGACTAAAAAAGAATTCAAAGTTTTTACATCACTATGATCAGGTTATTTCTGGTATACCCTGTAGCAATACATCTGTTTTAGATTCCATGTATAAACCAGAGTCCGCAAAAAAAACAATACTATAATAACATGTGGACATGTCTTTGCCAGCTATCATCAGGCTGAAGAGAAGGCCTTGGAGGATACGAATGAAGTCCCGGATGGCATCAAGAAGCTGGCTACAAAGGCCAAGGAGGCTTGTGAGCGTCTCTTGAAGGATGGTTCCAAGCTTGTCAGCAACAGCGACTTTCAGAAGGAGGTGAAGGAAGGCTACAAGATCCTCACCAACAACATCACGAACCTGAACAACTTGCTGATGTTCAACGAGTTGCCAGACAAAGCTTTGATTAACAAAGTGAGTTTGGACAACTTCATCGGCAACATTGCCTTGGATGTGGACAAGTACAACGGTGAGATTCAGGCGGCAAAAGCCAGGGCCAAGACGAAGTCCTGAAAAGGGCATACATTTTCCTTGTAGTGCTTCCCAAGTTTGGTAAATTTTGGTATTTTCCTGTCGAACCAAACAGGCGCTCTCTTCAAAGCGTGGTGGGTTGTGCAGAGTGCTGTGGCACAGAACTATTGAACTCAAAGCGTGAAGTCAAAGGATCTGGTGGAAAAGGTTGCATGGTGTTGTTGGCAATTCATGCTTTACCAGCGGTTGGGACCCCACAGGAAGCAACATTAATAAGTATATACCAAAAAAAAACAATTTAAAGGGGATCACCAGAAAGGTTGGGGCCCTCTTTCTTGCATTCATTCAACACATTTCATTATTTTTACAAGGTAATCTCACTGTCCATATCTGGAATGTTGTGTTTGTATTGTTGTTGAGATTTGCCATCTTGAACTGAGACCTGTTTAACTGAGAACCGTTGAACCCTGAGTGACCTTGAGAGATTTTCGAGAGAGTGACCCTGAGAGTCTCTGAGAGACTTTTATGGAGAGAGCTTTGCCCTGAGAGACCTTGAGAGAATCAGAGAGAGGTACCCTCAAAAACTTTGAGAGACTTAGAGAGCTGCCCTGAGAGACCTTGAGAGACTCAGAGGGGGTTACCATGAGAGACCTTGAGAAGAGACCTTGAGAGACCCAGAAAGAGAGAGAGAGAGAGAGTTTTACCTTGAGAGACTTTGAGAGATTTAGAGAGAGAGAGAGAGAGTAGCGGCTTTCGAGCTTAAAATTTCAACCCCAACGGAAGCATGGTTCCGTTGAGGTTGAATTTTGGGTCGGTTTTGGGCTTATGTTGGGCCATTTGGAGGCTATGTTGGGCTTCTGTTGGGCCCTTTTAGGTCTATGTTGGGCTCTGTTGGCGGCTTTCGGGCCTAAAATTTAACCCCAACTGAAACATTTTCGGTTGAGGTTAAATTTTGGGTCAGTTTTGGGCTTATGTTGGGCCATTTGGAGGCTATGTTGGGCTTCTGTTGCGCCCTTTTAGGGCTATGTTGGGCTCTGTTGGCGGCTTTCGGGCCTAAAATTTCAACCCCAACGGAAGCATGGTTCCGTTGAGATTGAATTTTGGGTCGGTTTTGGGCTTATGTTGGGCCATTTGGAGGCTATGTTGGGCTCTGTTGGTGGCTTTCGGGCCTAAAATTTCAACCCCAACGGAAGCATGGTTCCGTTGAGATTGAATTTTGGGTCGGTTTTGGGCTTATGTTGGGACCTTGAAAGAATCAGAGGGAATTTCGCTAAGAGGCATTGAGAAACTTTGAGTTGTCCTGACAGAAGTTGAAAGAGTTGAGAGCGTTTGGCAAATCAAGTTTTGCAGATAATCTACATCAACGGTTTCAGAGTGCATTTTCACTGTTTGGCTATTAAGGGCTTCGTTCCAATTGGCAATGATGAGAAACATCACAATGATAGTCAGTCATATTCAGCTTAGTTGTCCAGAATTGGTTTCTTGAAGCTGACAATCCCAAACATGTTCATTGTGGCCTGCACTGATTACATGTCGAATTTTCTTGATCGCTTTGTACTGCATCATGAAGGCTGAGGCTGATTTTGAACCATCCGGTCGAGCGTTCCCTTTTTAAATGGGTTTTTTGTACCTAAGGCTTCAAAAAGGACATGAATAACATTAAATCTTCAGACTTTTCACGTGTAGTTGGCACCTCAAACAAAGTCTCAAACAAGATTGGAATATGTGTGGTGAATCAAATCACCTTTGCCATTGCTGCTCATTACGTAGCTGAATTCAACCTCAAAGTGATAATTAAGACAATGTTTTCCAAACTTAGACCTTGCCTGAATTTGGGGACCCCACTACCAGGAAGGTATGTCAATGTTGTGTCCATGTTCACAGGGTGTAAAATTCGTGTGGTAAAATAATTTTGCTGGTAGCCCATTGTTCCAAAATAGGCAGCCGTTCTTTCCACCAAAGTCATCCAGTTCCCTCATGGTATCTCTCAAGGTTTTTTCCCAACTCTCAGCTGATTGTTGAAAGCCAAGTTTGAATCAAGGCTTGTGAAAGTGGAAAGCGCACATGTGATGTGATCAACCTCTAGAAACTTATGATGTTTGCATGTGACTCCAACTTGGATGCATTTTTCCATTTATAGCCATGGTTTCTGAACCCTGGCGAAAGAGACCTCGAGGCCAACGGCAAAGGTTGAAACGCGCAAGAGAAGAAGGAGATGAATATGAATATGATGGCCAGGCTTGTGAAACCTCTGCATTAGCTTTGCTGCTTTTGAATCTGTTTGCGTGGGGATTTTTCTCACCACAAAGGGTGCAGCAGATTGCTGAGCAGGCTGTCAAAGACATAGAAAGGTCCAAAGACGACCCAAGGGTTTTAAAAGATCTCTACACGCTGGCCAATCTTGGGGCCAAAGGAAAATATCCGAACAATATTCATTCTGAACTGATGAACAAGGTCGAACACGTACCGCAACTCCCAAAGCCTTATGCTGCAAAGGTGCCGTTGAAAGGTTTTCCGGATTCCGTTCAACACATGCTCCTTCCCCATGAGATGTTTGCATGCATTTGGGAAAGTTACAAACAGGTCTGGAACACAGCAATAGTTCCAAGTGTGGAACGTGTGCGAAAGTTTTGGCGGGCAATGCGGCAGCATCCTCAACTGGATGGGCACCCCATGACAGCCCATTCAGATTGGGACACAACTACTATCCCGTTTGCTGTGCACGGCGATGGTGTCCCCGTGACGGGGATAGGGAAGGTGTGGAGCCGGGTCATGACAAACTACAGTTTCTATAGCCTTCTAGGGCATGGAAACACAGGTTCAATGCTCCTATGGATCTGGGGATTCTTCGACAAGTTGAAAGTTGGTGATCAAACAAACGGTACATTGTTCGAATTTTACACAGTGCTTAAATGGAGTTTTGCAGCCCTGGCTTCTGGGAAGTGGCCATCAGAAAACCACCGAGGTGAGAAGCAACTTGCTTTTAATCAAACAGCTGTCTGTGAGTTTTGACGGAACCATTTGCAAGTTTAGATGTTTAGATTGCATGTGGTGATAAACTTTTTTCATCCATGTTCCATGTGATTATTTACACATTTTTTGCTGGCAAACCCAGAAAAAACTGCAGTTGATACCGGATAAAAATTCAATTGAGACCAGATCATATGAATGCATGGCATCATCATAAGCTTGCAAGGTACACAGAAGGGTCATTGGAAGCCCAGAGGGGAGGCACATGGCTAGCTTCTGGATGGAAGGGTGTGTTGTGGGCACTCACGGGAGATCTGGATTACTTCGTGGCAATGCTTGGTGCACCGAACTACTCACTCAAATCTGGCCCCTGCATGCATTGCAAATGCACAGGCACGGGCGATCTCACATGGACGAATTTTTCTGAAACTGCTTTGTGGCGGTCAACGCGATGGGATGCTTCTGCGTGGCACGCTTCACCATCTCGAACTCAATGCGTTTTGCTAAGTCTGCCAGGCGCTAGCTGCTGGACAGTAGCCTACGACTGGGTACATGTCAAGTACCTGGGGGTTGGCCAATACATTTTTGGCTCCGTTCTCATGGTATTAGTCACAATGGTGATGCCTGGAGATGACAGTGAAAACCTCCAAGTTTGCTGGACGTTTCTGAAAAATTACTTTAGAACACATCGGACGCCGACACCCTTCCGATATTTGACAAAATTGACAATGTTCCTTAGGACTGGCAAGTATCCAAAACTACGTGGAAAGGCATCTGAAATTCGGCATTTTGGGAAGGCTCTATTGGCTTTGTGGCGTGAGTTCAGCAGTCCCCACTTGGTGCTGCACAAACGAATTGCTTTGATGTTGAAGCAAAATGTTCACCTTGAGGACATGATTACCTTTCACAAAGAGGACTTCGCATTTCCTGCAGGTGCAGCGCAGGAATTTGAAGAGACCACGAGCTCCATGTTACAGCTTCTGACCCAGGTCGCAGACCATTTTGTCGAAGAAGGGATGAAAGTGTTCGATATCACAAGCAAGTCACACATGCTCCAAGAGCTGGCTTTGTTGAGCCGGTGTATGAACCCTAAAGTGGTCTGGTGCTTTATGGGTGAGGACATGATGCAGCGCATGCAGCAGGTCGCTAAAGCTTGTGTACGTGGTGTCAAAATTGACAAACAAACCTCAAAGCTTGCCCGCCACTACCGTTTGGGCCTGCACCTGCATTTTCGCGAATTGACACTTTGAAAAAATAGCGTGGGTTTCTCGGGTGGCTGTGCGATTGTGCTAAGCTGCTAAAGAATTCCACTGACCAGTTCACCGGTTATAGAAAGTTGAAGAAACACTCAAGGGTTGTGGCAAGCTGTGAGGAGAGCTTCTTATTGCAAGCCATTTTGTTTTGGAACCGTTGTTCAACTTGAACCTTGAGGGACCTTGAGAGGTTGGATGCACCACACCGTTTTTAAAACAATCACAGAGGAACTTGTGCACTTGTGGAAACACCAAAGAACAAACGTTCAACATTTTGTGCCGAACTGTGAGGGACTGTGAGAGGCACACGTGTGAAGACATTTCCAAATCATATATGTATATATACACATATGGTTTTATTTATTTGCATAAATACACATATATACACACATGCATGTATACGATATATTTAAATAGTTTTAGATATGGATATAAATACGTGAAACGATTATATGTATATAATATATATATATATATATCATATAAATTTCTAGCATATATATAATCTATCATATCATATATATATTTATCATATTTATATATATATATCACATATATATATACACATATTTATATTTGCACATATAAAGATATTTACAAATGACCAAATTCTAGAATATTTCCTCCCACATGAAGGAATATAAAATGGATTTGTAGCTGCATACACATATCCACGTTTGCTGTTTTCGTCATGTGATGTTTGCATCCATGACGCAGTATGGGCCCACAGCGTATCCAGGTATAACTACATGTTATAGTGTCATTTCGTGGGAAAACAACCAAGCATGGTCACAGCAAAAGACCAAGCTTTGGAAAACCAACATGGGAGCACTAAAGATCCTGATGCCTGGTTTCGACACCCGGAAGGTATACCGGCTTCCGAGCCCACATGGAAAATATATCATATATACATACAAATCCATCTGGGTGTACCTGCTTGAATACCTACATGGATATACCCATTAAATATGGCCATCAAGGTGGCCTATTAGAAGGGTCGTACTTTGGTATTATATGGGTCGTAGTTTGGTCGTAGTTTGTCTCCCGCCCGTTTTATCTATTTCTTGAGAAATAGTCTATTTCTCAAGAAATAGACTAAAAAAAATATATATATTTATTAGATTTTTCGACTTTTTTTGTAAGGGTCAAAAATAACTATTTCGGCAAATCTTATGTCTGCAAAGATTATATATTTCGTCAGAAATCTCTTCCAAAAACAATATATTTAGCATCCCAAATCTATATATTTTTTAAAAAAGAAAATCTCTTATTTCTTGAAAACGAGACTATTTCTTAAGAAATAGTCTATAGTCAGAAAACTAGGGTATCCCATCTATTGGGTAAGAGAGTAAGATACCGAGAGATTGAGCGATTCATAGATAGTTTGAATCCAAACCAACACTCATACATAGTCAGTTCCTTGTCACGCAGCGGACTACCTTTTGAGAAAACTTTGGGGCTCGATGCATTAATATAATATGGGTCATAGTTCCAAGACATCTTCGTTTTTTAAACCAAAGCAAGTATGGATGTCGCAGCTGAGGAGCGAACCGATCCTCAAACGGAATGGATGCTGCAAGCGGTCAAGCCGTTCGTCGCTCAGTCGGAAGCGCCTGGTAGCAGCTGCCCTTGGAGTCTCGCTGTTCAACAATCGAGGCTTTGGGGCAAGGCCTGAGTGTGGAAACTTCTTATTCATGTGCAATGGCTGTTGAAGTTCTTTGAGTTGTTCTTGACGGCATGGTTGTTTCAATCATTTGAGACATCGCTTATTGCGTTTTTAGGTTCAACATTGTAGATATATTTTTTCCTCTTTCTGTCTGTCTTTCTCTCTGGTTCTCTCTATTTCTTATTATGTTTCTCGCTGTTGTTTATTTGTTTATTTGGCTGCTTGTTTTTCTTTTTATATTTCCTTTCTCTTTTTTAGAGGGTCTGTCTTTCCATATTTTTCTTTGTTTCCGGCGCTTTCTATTAGTACGTAACTGTCGCGGTGCTGTTTTGACGTAAACTTTTTGTGTGCTAGCTTGCTCAAATTACATTGATGCGTAGGGTATCTCAGTGAATTTGCGAGCACCCCTATTGTGCTTCGCTGAGTAAAAGACTGTGGCGTGTTTCTGGCCATTGTTTGGTACGGTAATGCTGAAATTCCCTTTCGTGAAGGTGGAACAAGGGTTTCATGTGCATAAATGAGAGACGTCGCAGTTGGCAGGTGTTGCGAAAGCCTTAGCAAAGGAGTTGCAGAAGCCTGGTGTGAGCACAAAGGCTCATGTGCTGGCAAGCTTGAAGCGCGTGATTTCGAAGCGAAAACTCAGCCAGGTGTTTACTTCTTCGTTCGACAGACGCACTTACAATCTGGCGGCAAAGGACAAGAAGAAAGTAATTCAGACGCGGTTGCACAAAGTGGAGACTTTCAAAACTGGGGCGCTGCGTGCTACAAAGGCAAAAAGAGCTGTGTCTCGAAAGGAGCTGGCGATTTCTCTTGCCAGAGCGGTAGGGCCATTGCTTGGATGAAATGCGCTATCTATGCTGGAGCTCGCAACGGAGCAGGCTTGTGACAAGCATGCCTGGCCCTCCTTTATGAAGGGCTCCGGCTCGGTATTAGGTCCAGGGGCAGTGTCCGGAGCGAATTTGATTTTGGGCCGGCTCAAGGCTGCGAAGACAAGTTCGGTGACTCTTGCAGATCTAGTTGCTGACTTTCAATGGTCATGCACTGCCTTTAGAAAATATCGGTCTCTGGTTCGCAACTTGAAATCCTGGTTTTGTTATAACTAGTTATGGAAGTTATGTTAGTTAGTAACAATGTATAACTTTTTTTTCGGCTTGCCTTTAGTGTCATTCCGCTGCATGATGAAAATTGGTATTTTTAGTAGAAAAGCTGCTTTTAAAATTAATATATGTAGACTTGCACCATGGACATACACGTTTTTTTCCATGTTCAGAAGCTTTATTTTCAAAAAAAACATGGGTAGCTGAGAAGCTTTTGCTGTAAACTCATGGAACATGCATGTGAGCAGCAGCTATCTTTTTTCCAAGCTTTGCAATAAATTTGGCAAGGTAGCACCACAGTGGCTGCTGTCTTGTAAGATAAATCTTGGTGCATGGAACTGATTAAAACATTTTGTCCATGGGAATGAAGCCAGTGGAGCTTCCAATGTGGCATTTGGCATGGTGCTTCTCCAAGGCATCAATGGTCCACAGTGCATAGGTCAACCAATGTGGTTGCCATGTCAAAAATGGCACCCTTAATGGTTTGCACCCTGTTGGGTATTTACTTGGCTTCCAGTCACTGGCTGCCATGCAAGGGTGCTGACAGCCTGCACCCTGCTTGGCAGCCAGTGACTGGAAGCATCAAGTTGCAGGTGCCTGACCCACATGTGCAGTGCCATGGTGGCAGCTATGAGTCATTTGGCGATGGAGAGCTGAATGGCAGCCCTCCTTGTTTGGGGTGGCCCAGCCAGGTCACAGGCTGGGCCACCCCCCTCCCACCCTACCTCCCTCTATGGGGCAAACCCTGCTTTCAACCCAGTGGCACTGGGTGGAAAAAGGGGTCGTTCCAATGGGCATGGATTCTGTGGCATAAAGTCTTCCCCATGGCTGGTGGCTCAAAGGAGTGCAGTGGCATCCTCTCTTTGGCTTGGGTTTGGTCACATGGCTGTGGATGAAAGCTTGTGGGTGGTGCCCATATGTTCTACTGGGAAACTATCACTACATGCATCCATGGAAAACATCTGCCCCAAGGTTTGTTTACCATGCTATGGTGCATGTGTGATTTATGCCAAAAAGTGTTTGTGGGCCTGTGATGCTATCCGCATACCATAGACAAAATAAGTCGTTGATGCAAGTTTCCCATAGCTGCAGTGATGATGGGATGGGTCTCTGTCTGTATGTTTAAGGCCTGGAATGGCTGTGGATGATAAAAGGAGAAAATCAACAATGGATATGGTTTGCATCTGAAATTTGGAATTTGGAATTTGTTATTGCAACAAATATAATAGCTGGAAGGTTTTGAATTTGGGAATGTGGTCTTCTTGAATTTGAATATGGAAAGAAACATGGTCTTTGTGAAAGACTTAACATTGGAATAGTTGCATTGTGGCACTAGTGTGGTGGCATTTCCAGAGATTGTTTGGCATGATATGGGAAGCCATGGATGGCTTTTGCAACCTAAAAGGTTGTAATATGTTAAGGTAGTTTCCAAAAATGAATAGGTGGAAGAAAAACCAGTATGCAGATATGGGAAGCCAAGGTGGCTTTTGCGATCTGGAAGATGGAAACCCATATACATTGGCTGCAAAATAAAGATTCTGGAAAAACAAGGGGTACAAACAGCATGTACATATGGGAAGCCAAGGTGGCTGTCATGGCCGCCCCACCCCATCCCAGCAGCAATGCATATTTTGCACACACACACACAAATTGGGAAGGTATACATTGGTGGATGCACAAGTCCTAGCTGTCACTTCATGGCCTGCATGGCCTTCTGGGCTTTCATGGCTTTCTGGACTTTCATCTTGGGCATCGCTTTGGGCAATGCTCTTTTGGTCCCCTTCATGGCCTTCATCTCTGGCATCTTGGTCTTCATGGGCTTGGGCTGGTGGATCTCCAAGCCATTCTTCATGAAGCTGGTCCTCCATGGTGTCATGCACACCTGGCAGTGTGGGAGCACCCAAAGGCGCCAAACCCAAATCCAACTGGTGCATCCCTTGGTGCTGCAGCAAAGACGCAGCAGTGGCCCAAGTGGCTTGGTTCCATCACCCTCTGGCATGGCAGACTTGCTGGTGTCTTTCTTGGACTCCATCTTGGTGGCCTTCATGGAATTCATGGCGACCTTCATGCTGGTCTTCATGGCTTTCATGGCGGAAAGCTTAGGAGCCATGGCTGCACTGGGCTGGAGATGGATGCACCTACAGGTGGTGGCACAGGCGAGCTTGGGGCTTTGGAATGGCTTCCACAAAAAAAGTCAAAACACATGATCATATGTAAACATAAAATTGGTTTTGGCTGTCACCATGGAAACCCATATGGTTTACCCATATGGTTTACCCATATGGTTTATCATCATGGAAATGCATATGCTATATAAATGGGTCATGCAATGGGGAGATATAGAAGTTTCATGGAATGCCACATAGCTATTGAAAGTGAAGCTGGGAACATGGAAGGCCATATGGGTTTTCTTCTGTATAGCAATCAAAGATTGGGAAGAATATGGCATTGGTGGTTCAAGAAAAACCATGGAAGGCACATGGGAGGCCAAAAGGCTTTTGCTAAGCTGGAAGCAACATGCTCAACATGGGAAGCCATGTTGCTTTTGTTAAAAGCAAGAGGTATACACCAGCTGTAAACACACAGCTGGATCACGAATGGCAAAACATGGGCACATGGGAAGCCAAAAGGCTTTTGGCAGCAAGCTTTCTGTTTGGCCTGCTGGATGCTTGCATCTGGGAATGGTGAAACTATCTCCTGGTCCACCAGTCTGGCTGGCGCAAGTCCCTCACATGGGTCTCCACAATGGCCGCTGCTGTGTGAACGAAGTTGTCGAACTGAGGCTCAGCCCTCCAAGTGCCCATCATGGAACCTATCTGGTTCTAATTCTCTTGGTCGTAGTGGTGGACAAGGCTGTATGCGTTGGACTGCCAAGTCCTTTGGACTGCCAAGTCCTTTGGACTGCCAAGTCCTTTGGACTGGCCTGATCCCTTTGGAGGAAGGATTGTTGGGACCTCTCTAGATCCTGGGTGAACTAGACAATGGCATTGGTGGTCACCTGTGGTGGTCAATGGATTTGGTTGCGTATACATAACTGATCTTATTGGTGCTTGAACCAAAAAATAATCATATCATAAACATTTCTTGTTGGTTGGAATATAATATGCAATGATAAAAACATTGGGTGTCCAAAGACCAAAGTAATTGAAACACAATGATATCAAACATAGATGGAATATTACATATATTGTTGTCTTTACATTCATGTGATGCCATGTATGGCTTTTGATATATCATGGTATGGGAGGCCACAAGGCCTTTTGCAAAGTACATGGTAGGGGTAGCCATATAGGCTTTAATTGTATTGTAACATGGGATGCCATGTAGGCTTTCAAAATATATTTGCATATTTCAATATTTTGTATATATTCAATATTATCAAAGAGTATCAATTCCAATTCTAAACCAGGTATGTAAATATATATATATAATATTTTTGGCAAAACTGTATATTTAACAAATAATCATATATATGAAAAATAAATAAGTTTAGTTGTATCTAAATATCGACAAAATATTTCAAAAAAATAACTTTAATTAAAATCAAAAATAAATGAGTTTGATCTTAAATTCACTTCTTGGCTCATATTAAATTAATGCATTTGCTTATTAAAAAAAACTTTAACAACTAAAACTATTATCTCAAATTTGACATTCTAGGCTCAAAAGCCAAAAAAAATAGAAACAAATAGGTTCAGCTGCTGAACCTAAATTTCACAATCTAATTTTTAGGTTCAGCTGCTGAACCTAAATCTCAAAAATCCCGTTTTTAGGTTCAGCTGCTGAACCTAACTCCCAAAATCTTGCTTTTAGGTTCAGCTGCTGAACCTAAAGCCCAAAAGTGTTGATTTTAGGTTCAGCTGCTGAACCTAACATTCTGAAGTGCTGAGTTTTGGTTCAGCTGCTGAACCTATTTGTTTTTGCCACCAAACTTATACTCAACAGCCAAACCTATTTGTTTTTCAATTTTTTTTTGTAAAATTATGGCCAAGATCCATGATTTGAGGTGAAACCAAGATTAAAAAAAAAACAATACTTTTAAATTTTCATTTTTTGAACACACTCAAACCCAAACCAACTTCACAAAACAATACATGATTGATATTGTTTTCAAACAGTATGCTGTTATGTGTTTACTATACAATGTGCATATAATAAAAATGATACATTATACCCACAGTGGTTGTATTATATGACAAGGCTTCCAATGTATCTGCAAGACACAAATACTAGTCAAATTGAAACAAAGTTTTATTTTTAAATATTATTGTGCACCTTTTTCCAACATTGCTGGCATAGATGTTGGTTTCTATTCATTGGGATCCCATCTCTTATTGGGTCCCAGTTCTTAGACACCAAGTCAGAGACCCATCCAATAGTTCACTGCAGTCATGGGAAACCCTCCCAGCTCACCAGAAGGAGTGAACCAAGTGGCCACTGAACCCAATAACAGTACAGTGGCCAAGATTGGCAGCCTGGCCCTCCAGCTGTGATGGATCTGACCAGGAGGGCCAGGCTGCATATCTTGGCCACTGTATAAACTGGTAGTTGGCATCAATGTTATTGGGTTCAGTGGCCACTTGGTTCACTCCTTCTGGTGAGCTGGAAGAGTTTCCCATGACTGCAGTGAGCTATTGGATGGGTCTCTGACTTGCTGCCTAAGCACTGGAATGGCTATGGTTGATATAAGAAAAAATCAATCATGGATATGGTGGACATTTAGAAAAAAAAACTGTTGGAAGGCTTCAAATTTGGAGAATAAAACCTTCAGAAAATCATGGTATAGTACCTTGTTTTGAAATTGGAATAGCTGCATTGTGGTACTGGTGTGGTGGTACTACTGCCTGGCATGGCATGGGAAGCCATAGAGGCCTTTGCAACCAATAAAACTGGAAACCATGGGAAGCCAACAGGCTACCTTTGAAACAGTATACATGGGAAAAACCATGGACAAGATGGCTTACTTTCATTACTGCACCTTTTGCACACACATTCTGCATGGCCAGGGTCTAGCACTGGTCTTGCCAAAAAAATGCATTGGTTAAAAAAAACACAATGGCATATATATATATATTTATTTATTTATTTATATTTATATTTATATTTATTTATATTTATATTCATATTTATATTTATATTTATATTCATATTTATATTTATATATGGTACATGCCCTCTCACTTGGCCTTCATGGCTCTCATGGTGGTGCTGGTCTTCATGGCTTTCATGGCTGGCATGGCCTTCATGCCCTTAATTAACTTCATGGCCTCCATTGCCTTCTGGGCCTTCATGGCCTTCTAGGCCTTCATCTTGGTCTTCCTGGGCTGGTCGTGGGCCCTAGCAAAGGTTTTGTAGCAGATGTGGTGGTCTCCTGGGTGGTAGCCCCTGCCTGGAAACAGCACCATGTGGGAAGCAAAAAAGTGGTGGCACATGTCTATTTGGGAAAAATGCTGTATGGATTAAAATTGCCTTTGGGCATAGATCTGGTTCTGGAAAATCACCTGCATGGAGCATCCCCCATGGCCTGTCATCCCAGCTGGCTAAGACCATGGATCCACCTGGGGCCTGGCTAGCCTCAGCCAAACAGGATGTGAACTGAAACTAATTGGCTGTAAAACAGCAAGGTGCCACATTGGTGCCAAGGAACCATGTTTGGCACCCATTGGTCCACACCAGGAGTTTATACCTCCTGGTATCATTTTTTCTATCCTCTTTCTTCTTGGCTTGTGGCACTGGCCCTGTTCATGGCTTGGGCCTGGGCAGCAGTTATGGCACTGGCACATGGCTGCCATGCTCTATACATGGGTAGCCATGAAGGCTTTTGGTGCATGGCTGACATGGACAGTGAATCAGTTTGACAATGTATGGCTGCATTGGCTTTGTGCTGTGCACATTTGCCACAGTAGCAGCATAAGCAAGCATTTTATTCAGCTGGAAATTAAACTATACTACTGAAATTATATACTAAACTATGTGGCATTCCCTTTCTGGCCCTTAGCCTTTGCCTTTGCCTCAGCTTCTGGTGGCCCATCATTGGTGGCCATGTTGTAAAGCAATGGCTGGTCCTTGTCAATAGGCGCATCATTGGTCAAAATTGAAATGTTAATGGTCAGGTGGGAGATGGGTAGGTTGGCATCACCCTGGTCTTTGGTCTGCCTGCACCACCAAAATGGCACCAATGAACAATCTGGATTGGGAAACTCATGGGCAATATTGTTTCCATGGCTGGAATTGCCACTGGTGGATAAAAGCTAACCATGGCATTGGTGACCCTTTAGCCTTGGTGTGGACAATGTTGGCTAATGGCATCAATTTCAATTGATGTTTCCTTGCAACCATGGCTTAGGTAGCATCTTTTCCAGTTTTGCCAGCATTTTTCAGATGCCATCTGTGTCAACTTTGGTGGCTTGGGCCTCTTCAAACACATTTTGGGACACAGCCATGGCAATTGCAGATCAATGGCATGGCGAATTGAATTTGGTTTAGGCCTAGGATGAACCATGGGACGTATGTGGTACAAAAAATGCACAAATATTTCTTGCCATGGGGAGCCATTTGCTTGGCTTTGGGACATGAATGGCAAACTGAGAGCTTCACCTATGCTGGCAGCAAACTGACTGTATGGGTAGCCATAAAGGGTTTGGCTGCAGCTCTTTTCTTCCATTTCCCTTAATTGGTATGCTACAACCTGCCTCACTTCTTGGTCTTGTGGGATTTGGTGGGCTGCTCCAAAGCAGTGGTAGTGCCTGGTCTCAAGTGGCAAATCACTGGGTCCAAGTGGTCTGGCTCCAGCAGAACTGCAAGATCAGATCTGGCTGGCCTCTTGCCAGATACCAGGCAATCCACAAGTTTGTCACCCACAGTGATGGTCACCACACATGGGGATGGTGCAGCAATCCTTTTTTTCTTGGCTGGTGGATCTGCTTCCTGCTGGTCAAACAAATTATTGTTTCCATCACCTGGATCTTCACAATGGACTTTCTTGATCTCTTCGTTTCTGGCTTCAATGAGTTGCCCCAATGGCTCCAGCTGTGACAAGCTGGCATTCCTCTTTGGCTGCCCACCATGGGGAAGCCAAATAATTGGCTGGGATGTTGGTCTCACTTTGAGATACTTCTGACCTTCATGGTTCAAAATGAGGCTATGTGGGATGAGCACTGGCTTCTCCTCTTGGTACTGAATTTCAATGGCTTCCTTGATGGAGACCATGGCTGAACCAGTTGTATAGGATGGCAGGAGATTGGCACACCAATTGGTTTGAACAACTTGGCTGTCTCAAAGAAAAATAATGCAATGCATGGCATGGGCAGCCAATAAGCTTTCGATTTGTTTGCCATGATGTTGCCCCTATAAATTTCATTCTTGTTTGAAAGAAAAAGCAAGAAAAAAAACATTCTGTTAAAATCAAAACTTGCTACCAAACACAAAGGGCCTTTCCACATAAATGAATTATATCATGTTTTTTCCAATTTGTTTTTCCTTTTGCTTCAAAGTTTGTTGCAGTCTGGGTCAAAATTTTACTTTTTCTAAACCATATTTTTGATATAGCTAACTCTGCTAACTTTGCTAAATATTTAGGGAAGTTAAGTTGAGTTAGCTAAATAAATAAATATGATACTAACTTATGTTAACTTAACATAACACTTATACTTAGTTGTACATAGTTACAACATAGTTAACACATAGTTACAACATAGTTAACACATAGTTAGAAGTAGTTGCTAACAATGATTAACTAACATAACTTCCATAACTAGTTATAACAAAACCAGGATTTCAAGAAAGAACTGTCACGGTTGCGGCGTGCGTGTTCGATTGCTTGAAAGAAGGGTCTGATTGCCGCAGGAGAAGCCATGCTTCGAGAGAGGGACACCGGATTGGAGTTTTGCCTATGTGAACTGTGAGTAAGGTAGTTGCGTTTACCAAAACGGCTTCGGGCAAACACCAGGCGTACCAGCGTCAGAGAGCAAGCCAGGGAAAGCCGGGTCGCAAGAAGCGTAGCTGCAAGATTGGCGTGAAACAAAAAAAGAAACAGATGTGAATACGGCGGTGGGTAATCATGTGCATTGATTGGGAAAGACTTTGGAGTTTTTGCACAGGTAAGTGATGTTCATGTGACATTGTGAGTGACAAGGTGTCTGCTATCATGGTAGCGGGAGGCATGTGGAGAATGAACACCGCTACCGGTTATTTGGATGAAACGTCCAGTTAGCATGGGATGCGACGGTAAATAGTGATATGAGTTGCAGTGGTTAACCAATGGATAATGATGCCCTTAAACGGTATTATGCTTAATGGCGGTACATTCCAGGGCATTTATTCTGAAAAAAAAAACGCGGCAACCTCAAACTGGTAGGCCTTGGGTGCCCTGTTGTCCCATCAGACGTGGCACTGATTTGCATTCCTTTGAACTGTTGGGTACCCTGAAGTTTAGCAATGCAAAGTCGTCATTATTGGTTGATTCTTTGGCAGCCCAATTAATGGAATGACTAACAGTAATGATCATGGATCATCAATCATTAGTGACCGTCATTATATCGTTCTCATTAACCATTATCATACCATTATCGCCAGCCATCGATGCTGAAAGTGCCGCTCAATTATTTATAGCAAAGACGCAACAACCACCGGTCCTGAGGCTTCACTGGGCACAGCGAACGTTCTGAACCCCTTTTTTGGATTATTGCGGTCAGTGTCCCATGGCGTCTGACAGATGTGGATGTTCGAAGGCGGGAGCATGCCAGCTGGTGGCGCGACATGTCGTTAATCAAAGAGAGATTTAACATGTTTGATGAATACGGAGCTGCTGGACTATATCATCAGCGTTCCTGAGGGAAAACAAGTTTGGTTAATGATTTGATCATGGTCCAAACCTAATGATCCCCCAAAAAGGATTATATATTTAAATGCATTGCTGCCCAATTGTAAGAATGAAATCGTGGTGATAAACCATTATGAAATGAGGTTCATGTTACTTACCGATCTTGGATAGCAAATCGCAGGAATTATTTTAGTTAGATAGCGATGAAACAATATAGGAATGGTCATTTGGTGAATCATAATTATTCAGTACTGTAGATGAGCCATCATCGGTTGAGGTTGATGGATCATCATGCTTTTGGTATAGTTCCACAGGCCCGTCCAATATTGTGAGAATTGACTGCTGATAATGATGGTCATGAACGTAAGGTTATAATGGTAGCTGAGCGTGGTCACCAACATATCTCATGATTTTCCCCGAAACTGAAATTGATATCCAATGATTAGCCGTTGCCACGATGTCAGATTATGGTTGCCACAAATTTGTCTGAATTTTCGTTTTAGAATCAAAGACGCCGAAACAATTCTAGAGGGCCATTTTAGGTATGGATGGTTCAGTGGGAGTTTTGAGTGGCCACATGTGTGAGGGATGGTGATTTTGATTCTAGAGAGCGGCTTCCAAAATTAGAAGCAGGTTGTGTTTTGTGTTTGTGCGCAATTTTAGAGAGCTTAGCGGTTGGGGAGTTCTATGTTAGGGTGTTTTTGACTCATGCAATGTGGGGGGGTCAGTGCTTTTTGTTTGAGGTCGATTCCTGTGAGGCACGCCTACGGGCTGAAGCTGAAGCAAGGGTGCAGCAGCCAGAGCCTCGTGTCGCTGAGAAATTGACCATGTGTGTATACGTATATCTATATATATATATATGATATAACATATAGCATATTATAAATTATATAATATTATATATATATATATTATTTATTGTTTATTATATATATATTGTATATTATATATAGACTATAATGTATTATATTAAATTCTTTATTCTTTAGAGTATATATATATATATTATATTTTTCTTTGTTAAATTTTATTTATTATATAATATATATATATCATATTTTTTTAATATACCAGTAGTACCGCACAAGGCGGTGGCGGAAGCAAACGCAGCAAGCTAAACGGCAGGACGCAGGTGCATGTGAATGTGCACCTGGTCTGAACTGGTTAAACGCTGGGAAGGTTTTGATGGCAACAACATTTACCTTAGCGAACAGTGCATCTTTTTGAACATTAGGTTTCCTCGCTGTATGTTGACGCTATCTTGCGACTGAGTGCCTGCAAAGTTCTGGTTTAGCAAAATGTGGCAGTGAAGATAGTGCAGGTGCATGAAGCTGATGCATTGCGCAGAGAGGCCGTGCGGTGTGCATGGTTGTGCCATGTGGTTCGCTAATCCTTTGCACTTTGAGACAACACTTCTGGCATTATAGCAAGGTAGCTTGAAGAGTGTTTTTTCAATGGCCACGGCTTGGAGTAAAGACATCAACACGGAGTAACATTGACTCAGACCGGTCCTCAATGAAGTCATTCAGCAGCAGCATTCGATCATTCACCATGTTTTTCGTTATCATGTGCTAATCATGTTGATTTGTCGTTTGATTTTTTTGGGACACACCTGCAAATCTGTCACAGATGCAGTAGGCCCTTTGCATTGGTCCTATCAGAGATGTGACACCAGTGTCATCTTATGTCAAATGGACGTGCCCGTATTGAAAGGTTAAGGAGCTGAAGGACCAAATCAAGGTCCTGAAGCAGCAAGCCGAGGCGCAGAGATCATCTGTATGCAGTTTTCTCCGCCGAAAGGCCTGCAAGTTGCTACATGTTTCTTCAAGTCCCCTGAACTTTCCCATGACCTTGAGGCACAGGCAGTGGAGTGCCCAAGGGCACTGAGCGCTGCAGCGGGTGACACAGACCCGCTACTGAAGTGTGACCCCCATCAACTCCCCTCACGGCCTTGGCTTCAAGCCAGTCACACGCGCCCGGACTGGATGCACATCCGACAGGAGTGCAGATTCATGTCAAGGCCGCAGGATTGGTCCCCAATTTTCGATGCAGCTTTCTTGGGAGGTGTGACGGAGGGCCCGGTAGTGACCAGCGGGTTCGGAGGTGTGATTCGCGCTGGGCGGCTTGGGCAAGTTCCAGTCGTGACGAAGCAATTGCACCGCGACCCAGACAATGAAGATTTTTTCAAGGAGCTCTACATCGGACTTTGGGTTCCAGCTTCGCCCGTTATGGGCTTTGCACTGGGAGAGGAGGAAACCCCCCGCCTGGTTTCCGCCAAGCTTGATGAGACTGCTCATGCTTTCTTGCGCCGGGGAGATGCAACATTTGCACGGCGCAAGCACCTGGCAGTTGGAATGCTGTTGGCTGTTGAGGGGCTGGCTGGTCTAGGCCTGGTTCATTGCGATCTGAAGCCGGGCAATTTTATGATGGACGGTGACGCAGTCTTTCTGATTGACTTTGGAAGCGTGTGCCAGGAGGGGGCAACCCCACCCATGACCTGCCAACTGTACTGCCCACCAGACTCCGTAGTCACACTGGCTTGGGACATTTTCAGCCTGGGACAGATTCTGCTTGAAATCTTTGGGGGGATGTGCCCAGAGATGGGGGCGCTTCATAGCCAGATGTGCTGTGGAGTGGCCTCGCGGCGGCCTTCCTTGCATAGCTGCCTGGAATTTGTGTTGGCCTTTGAGCCCCCGGTCGTGAGTTTCGCCAACGCCCTTCTATGTGGACTCTGATGGGGACCTCGCCCACGAATTCTGGGAGGGGAACGAGGCAGGGGGCATAGAGCATTGCGGCGCTCACCGTGTCGACACTCTGCTGCTTGCAGGTTGGACTCCTGATTCGCACCCCTCCTCTAGGCAGTGTATCATGAAGCACGAAAGGCCGCATGTTGTTTTTCAGTCGGGGTGATTTGACTCCACCCCGGCGAGATGGCAGGACTTGCCAGCGGAGTATTGCTTCTGGTGAACTCAGGAAGGTAATGTTTAAGTATATGGGTTACCTGTTTGCATTTTTTTCCCCATGACATCTGCTTGACTTTGATGTGTCTTTTTGGGATGGCTTGAGGTGACAGCAGGGCCAGTGAGGCCTGAGAAAGCACTTGAAGCTGCGCCGGCCTCAGTTGCCACATACCAGTGGATCCTTGCCGAAACTGCCAAGGAGCTGAATCGGCGTTTGTCGATCAGCCTGGTAAAGAAAAAGGACCGGCTGTCCTTTTTTTGACACAATGCCAGCTCCGTTTCACCATCAAACAAACCGCATTGCCAGTGAAAAGGTGCAGCAAAAGCAACCTGAATCCTGCGCATTGGACACATGAGGACATGCGACCTTTCATTCATAGTACACAGCTTCGGTGTGACCGGGGCGCCGCGAATGAATGCTAGTGATTCAGGTGTGAAGCGCGCCTCGAGGCCGGCGCACCGACGAGTGGCCAGTGGCATCAGGATTGGTTTGCATCACATCTGCAGCCACGGGGTGTTAATCCTCTTGATTTTGCTGTGAGATTTTGAAGAATATGTTTCTTCTAGTGGATCGATACTTGCTCCGTGCTTGCGATCAACCTGCCTTTTCTTCTTTGATTTCACCGTGCCCCGCAGTTGTTGCAGGCTCGCCGAAACAAGGTCATGCAAGTACGAGGCGCTGAGGCAGCTACGAGGCGCTCAGCCAGCTACGAAGCGCTGAGCCAGCTACGAGGCGCTGAGCCAGCAACGAAGCATTGAGCCAGCTACGTGTCACTGAGCCAGCAAGGTAGCTTTGAGCTAGCAAGGAGGCAGTGAGCCAGCAAGGTAGCTTTGAGCTTCATCATATATATACCTATGCAATCCCAACCATATAATATACTATGCAATCCCAACCATATAATATACCAAATCTAAACCAAACCATTTCTTTTGAGGGAGACACGTACCTTTGAGCTGGAGCGGGAATGTGCAAAGTAACATTCGATATATAAAAATAATATTTAGTTTTCAAATAAAAATACAAATTAAAAATAATAAAAAAATATCAATTAAACTACCTTTTAAAAAGTGTATCAAATTAAACAAAAAACAAAATAATTTAAACCAATTTAAAAATTAAATAAAACTGAAAAATTACCCCAAAATCCTGTGGACACAATAGTGTATCCCCCCATCATTTCCAAGGGTTCACAATTATTTTGGGGTCTGTGGACACAATAGTGTACCCCCACACTAATCTGTACCCCACATTATATTCCATTAGTGCTACTTATATCCCATCATAGTCATAGTCACAAGTTTCTTGAACATAGTTGTTGAAAAATCACCAGGTCTACATCAGGTCAATCAACTGGATGGGTAGAAACTCATCCTTTTTTGTCTTTTGCTATGGGATTATCCACGTTCACCTGCTAAGAACCTATTTTTTTGAAGGGTATCTAAGATTGGCCATGTTTAGCCATGATTTAGCCATGACAACTTGGGATTTTACCCAGAAAGATGGTGATTGCAGGGTATCTGGCTGATTGGCCATGACTGAAAAGATCAGCAAAAAATTGTGATTTACCCTCTGGTAAACATACAAAAAACTATTGAAAATGGCAATTTATAGTGAGTTTTCCCAAAATGGTGATTTTCCATAGCTTGTAGCTATGTAAATTAAATGTTTACCAGAGGGTAACCAGGTATCACCAGGAAGTTTCCCATGAAACCATGGCCGTGCCAGGCAGCGCCGGCCATCTCTTTGCCGCCCGAAAAAGAGCCGAGCGTTTTTCCCGAGGCGCGGCGCTTAAGCGCGAACTGGGTTTACCTTCTGGCAATACGTAGGGATGATAACATGGTGAATCACCAGCAACAAATAGGGATATAATGGGATTTTATAGGGATTTCTATATAACCATTATAAATGGTATATCATAACTGGTTGGTGGTTTGGAACATTTTTTTAATGTTTTTTTTCCAGTTGGGAATAATAATCTCAACTGACTAATATTTTTCAGAGGGGTTGAAACCACCAACCAGTATTTGTAATGCAGTTGTATGTGGGATTTCACCATTTGGGGGACTTACTAAGTAGGCTTGTTAACCACTTAAGTGGGATGATCCTCCGCTAATTTTATGGGAAAATTTTGGGATAGTATAAGATGTAACGGGTTAAGAATGATGGTTAGTAATGACTGCTGGGAGATGAAATGCTCTCGTCATCAAACATAGCTGGAAAATCCAGCACTTATATCCATTGATATCCACTTATCAATGGGAATTCCAGGATCCTAACATGGAGGTACTGTACCATATTTCTGGCCATATTTTCTGGGGATATTCCCTGAAACTAAGGCCTCAAAAATAGGCCAAACATATATGGAATCGGTACCTCCGATCAATCGGATCCTGAAATACCCACTGAAATAACCTATGATAGACTATAGTTATCCCTATGGATATCCCATATATATATATGAATTAGATATCCCATATATGTCATATCCCGTTTATCAAAATTCCCAAAATGAAAGTCTGTTAAAGATAATGTTGATCTTCCCAGCTATACATCCGTTTTGTTGGATTTCAAACCTGCCATTGTGGATTGCTGAAGGATAATCAACCAGCGGTTGCCAGATGTTGTGCTAATTTAAGTACCATTTGGCAACCACCAACCAGGGATATATCCACCATTTGTGGATCATATCTAGGTCAATCGTACATGGATACTTTTGGTATTAATGGGAATATCTACGTTCACCAGCAAAAAAATGTCATTTGCTGCAGGGTATCTAAGATTGGCAATGCAAAAAGCGAACTGGAAAACCACCATCTTTAAGAGGTATCGTTCAACGAACTTTCTATGGACCATTGCCAATAGCTATGTAACAAATTACCAGAGGGTAATGATGGGATTATATTGGGAATATCACCAGGATAGGTATATGAATGGAATCTTAATGAGGATATAATGGGGTAACGAATTGGGATATGTTCCATATAAATCACCATTTTCCCATGATTTTCCCATGGTTTACCAGAGGGTACCCTCCAGACTTTGTCGTTTAAGATGGCGTTTAAGCCTCACCGCCATCGAACGATGAACGATGAGCGGCTCTGATGACTCTGATCGTGGGACCTCTGTAAATTTTACACTGCAAAGACCACAGCTTTACAGCGCGCAGGGCGGGCCTTATACATATATACATGTATGTATACATATATATATATACACAATGTAACTATGATATATATATATATAAACAAATAATACATATATATATAGCCCATATTATATATGTAGCGAATGTAATATACATATATATATATACATACATACATACATACAAACATACATACATACAAACATACATACATACATACATAAGTATAGATATATATAATTATACATGCATTTTTATATACAATATATAATATCGAAAACATGAACAATGCATGCAACATAATGTAATATATACGTATATGATATTTAAACCTTATTATACAATATAATCCATATTACATAATGCAGTAAAATGCTGTTGCAGCTAACAATGCCCAGCTAACAACATGTTCTTGAATTTATCGAGACGTAGCCATGTGATGGAGGATTGAACGGAGAAATGAGATGCTTGGTTGATTGTTCGTGTATTGACTTCCTTCGCTGCATTCATGCATACCTTCCTTTGGACTGCGTCGAGATGCCCCCAGAGGAAAGCAACCGGAAGGTCACGCACATGCATGACTCTGGCAGCAGCTATTCTTTTGCTTCCAAGAACCGAGTCGCTGCACTGAACGAGTTTTTCAATGATGCTTGCTTCATTTGCAATGATGACGCCCCAGACCCAAGTGGCTTTTCAGAAAGCCACCTGGCGGATGTGGTGCAGGGCGTTATTGCCTTTCTTTCCCCCAGGTGCTTGCCATATGAAACATTGCCCTTTGAGGCGCGCAGTTCCCGCACCCAACATTTTTCTCAGTCATTAATGTGGAAGATTTTTTTATGACACCGGCCGAAATCGAAGCAACAGCACACCAAGCTGTTGCGCTTTCCCATGTGCGATTGCACTGGTTTCTAGTACCCTTTGGTTATTTAACAGTTCGCCATGGAAAATCACAATTTTTAATAGGTAAACCATCTATAAATGGACCATTTTCCATGGCTATGTTAAATAGCCAGATGGTAAACCAACCAATTTTCAAGTTATCCTCATGCCATTTGTTTTAATGTGGGACTCCCCCCTTCTTTCAGCTTGTTTATTTTCACCGATGAATAATCATCCATAAACCCTAGTTACCCTAGTTACAAACCCACTAGCTCTTTATATGTGTTGGGTGATGATGGTCATGCAAAGTCAAGTTACTGTATGTCTTACTCGATTCAATAGGAACTATTGCAACTATAGTACCACAATCAATCTGAAACTATGATGGATGGATGAACCATAGTTCAAGATTTACAACTCTGCCGCCTGACGGATTTTTCCCCACCTGCCAGGTGAGGGTTGTTAGATTTTATCAGAGTTGTTCTCCTCCTCTTCCTCCTCCTCCTCAGCTAGCTATCCTCCTCCTCCTCCTCTTCCTCCTCCTCGTCCTCCTCCTCTTTCTCCGCCTGTTTCTCCTCGACCATGTCTGCATCAACTTCCACCTCAACTTCCGCCTTGCCAACTCTTGGCCAAGCTCTTTGCCAACTTCCCAGCTCAGTGTGCACCGCTGGACCTCAACCTGTGAGCTTCCCAGCTCAGTGTGCACCGCTGGACCTCAACCTGGGACCTTCCCAGCTCAGTGTGCACCGCTGGACCTCAACCTGGGACCTGCCCAGCTCAGTGTGCACCGCTGGACCTCAACGGCCAGATAGAATGCCAGAAGATATGCCAGATAGAACGCTATAAGATATGCCAGATAGAATGCCAGAAGATATGCCAGATAGAATGCCAGAAGATATGCCAGATAGAATGCCAGAAGGTATGCCAGATAGAATGCCAGATAAAATGTCAGATAGAATGCCAGAAGGTATGCCAGATAAAGTGCCAGAATGTTTGCCAGATAGAATGCCAGAAGATTTGCCAGATAGAATGCCAGATAGAATGCCGGAAGATATGCCAGAACATATGCCACAAGATATGCCAGGTAGAATGCCAGAAGATATGCCAGATAGAATGCCAGAAAGTATGCCAGATAAAGTGCCAGAATGTTTGCCAGATAGAATGCCAAAAGATTTGCCAGATAATATGCCAGATAGAATGCCAGATAGAATGCCAGAAGATATGCCAGATAGAATGCCAGATAGAATGCCAGGTAGAATGCCAGAAGATATGCCAGATAGAATGCCAGAAGATATGCCAGATAGAATGCCAGAAGGTATGCCAGATAGAATGCCAGATAGAATGTCAGATAGAATGCCAGAAGATTTGCCAGTAACAAAATGTATAAATGTCATGGTGGGGACTACGCGAAGTAAAGTAACTTTTCGCTGGTGGAAAATTAAAAGCTGTAGGCTTTCGCTTTTGGTTTCTGGTAGATGTTCCCAGTGTTTGCTTCCGCCTAAGGGCGGCCGCGAGTCCCGCCGTTGAAATCCTTATGAAAAGCTTTTTTTGGACCAACAAATCACTAAGAAAAAGTGGTTGAACAATTTGGATAACTGGTTGGTGGTGACTGGAACCATGGAATTTGATTAGAATTTCCAGAAACAGTTGGGAATGGAATCATCATCCCAACTGACGAACTCCATCATTTTTCAGAGGGTAGGTCAACCACCAACCAGATAATTGCTGGGGGTTAAATTGGATGATGAAACTCATATCATAGTGGTCGAAATTTCAAGAAACCCATATCACATCATGATCAGTGCGCAACACCATCATTTTCACCATCATTTTTACCAACACCCAGGCATCGCGTGGTAAATCCAGAAGAAATCCCATTCTTGGTTTATCGAGATACCAATTTTGGCGCATTTAAAAATCCCAACTTTGTTTGTCATATCAAAACCACCATTTTTGTTGGTATACATATATATATATAAGTTCGGTGTTGGTTAGATCCCCAACGAAAACTAACATAACTGCTTCTTAACCTACTTATTTCAAGCGACGTAGCTATGGATGTGGTACTTTCCTGTACTTTTGTTTGTTATATCATGGCTATACCCTACATGTTGTGTTGTCAGGAGCCTCCGTCGATCTCTGTACCGACAGAGATTGAGGCCCTTTTGGAAGTTTGGTTGGACTGGATTGGTACGTCAGTACAACTATTCAGCTAAACAGTTTATCGCTAGTACATTCTTTATTGGTAGTACCACTTTTATGGGTAGTAGGATTTAAGAATCTATTAAGTAAACCAAAATATGTACTACAGGTTGACTATAGTTGAAATTGTTGAGATACTAGAAAGTAGTACAACTTGATATGTTGTTGTAAACGGGGAAATGTACATATATGTATATAGTATATAGACCACAATTAACTAGTTAACGTCGTTATGTTTACCAACCTAGGTAACTCAGGGTGCGGCTTGACCGGAGCCTGTTCTGCCATCAGTGACAAAATCATAACCATTAAGAATACCTTTGCTGATGGGTGAATATATAACACTGTCACCAAGGATGAGTTGCGTCAATTTCTGGGCGCAGGGAACGAGAAAGTTGAGGCAATTGAAGCGTCTTTGGCCAAGCTGTTGCCGAGCATCGTCGCCAGGGGTTTATTGGGGATATTTACAACCCGTACTACGAATATTTACCAACCAACCAGTATATTTACATGTGGTGGGGCTATTTTTCATGGCCCAATAGATTTGCAAGGAAGGAAATTGCTGGAAAAATACATAGCACCGGACCCCCCCAAAAAATGATGGTTTGGTCTTTTGCTCAAATCAACATCCCAAGTGGAATAGTTGAACCCCTATTGATCTAGCCCGTTAAAAAGTCACATAGTGTCTGCCAGTTTCTGTAAATCCCTTGATCCCTTTTAAGGTTCAACTTCAAACCTTGGCAGTGCAACATTTGTTTACGATTACGCCAACTCCTGACGTGTTTTTTTTCGGTGGCAAACTGTCTGCTCAAAAAGTACGGCGGCCGGATTCCTACATCGATGATTTGGGAATTGCAGAGTCGGTTCCAGGGCAAGCAGAAGAAGTCGCGGTTGCGGGTCGCAAAGCTGCTGGCTTCGTCAGCACAGGGTGGGAGAAATCCCAGGTGGCTGCTTCACCATGTTTCTCGTGCGAAACTCACTTATTGTGTCGATTGAATCACCAAGTCTTTTGCTTCAATGATTTAAACGCATTTAAACGCCCTTTCACAGATTGAACATGGTTAAACAATCGGTTTCGGATAGTTTTAGTGAGACATGTTTTTTTTTCTTGTTCCTTAAATCCTTTAAGATCATGTAAAATCCTGATTTTCCTTCACTTTCGAGGGCTAAAGTTAAATCTCACTGTTTGAAACCCTAATTTTGCTGGTGAAACACAATCTTTTTGCTGGTGAAACACATGGCGGCCATTTTGGCAAATCAAGCTGCCAGATTTGCCACAGATTTGCCAGGCAGCGTCAATCTCTATGCCGACAGCAGACCAGATTAAGGCGGCAACCAGCAAGTCATGATGGTCTAACAATCATTTAATGGGATACTGCTTGGTCAACTAACATAGCTCTGGAAAATGACCATTTTTAATAGGTAAATCAACCATAAATGGGCCATGTTCAATAGCTATGTTAAATTGCCAGAGGGTAATGATGAGAATATAATTGGAATGTCACCAGGATAGGTATATGAATGAAATCTTAATGGGGATATAATGGGGGAATAATTGGGATATTACCTTCCAGTGGAAAATCAAGCATGGCTGGAAAATCACTTGTAAATGGATTTTTTTAAATGAGGAAAGCATTTTGGATTTTTTCCAGCCAGCCAGGTTTGATTACAAGATGGTACTTGTTTGAAACTATTTTCAAGCACCATCATTGTTTAAAACACTCTCATCAAACACCATCGTGTTTCAAACTATTTCTTAAGCTTGATGCATATTATATATATATATACATGTTATCAAAATGTATAGCAAAACAATTGATTTACGACATAATGAGAGATGATTTTTTAGATACAATACATCCACCCAACACAGGGGATACCAGGGGAATCTAGGTAGGAATTTGCAGTAGGAGTTTGTTTAATCACCGACACAGCAGGTACAGCGAGGAAAACGCCAGAGATTGCCAATATCAATGGGGACACAAGTATGAACCGGCCTTTGCAAAAATGGTCGTTAAATTGCAAGCCTCTGGGGAATGGTGAGTTTGGGGATGAGTAGAAGCCACTCGCAAGAATCATGGTGCCAGCAGTGCTCAATGACCCCTGCAACCATCTAGTGCATTTTCGAAAAATATGTGCCATGTTCAAAACTTGATTGGCTTGCTCCTGCGCTGATTGTCATCAATCCATTTCCATATTCCATAGGATTTACATCATTATTGTATAAATGTTGTATGATGTATACTATGACTATGCCCAGGAATCCCATGATGGCGAGATGACAAGACCCGGCCACGGGTAGCCCGAAAATGGATAGCTACAGGGTGGGGCCGCAGTTCGTTAGCTAAGTTGGTTTAGTGTTTTTCCGAAAGGGTAACATGGTGGTGAAGAGAAGGGTAGCATTCTTTGGGAGGGTTTCCGATTGAAACCCTCCATTAACCACAAAGCGCTTTAAATTAACATAATTACTCGCACAGAGAACATGTTAATTTAACGAGCTGCTGTGTACACAATGTTGTACTCTTGAATTCATTCTTCGCCTGTTTTGAGCCTACATGACAGTGAATCCAGTAGGCCGTGACCGTGCGGATGATGGTGGTTTGTGGCGACTATCATTTGGCCCGCCCCACCAAAGCCAGCCAACACAGGATTTTTCTCCTAGCCACAGCAAGACGGAGTCACTACCTCCAACCACAGGCGGCTCAATGCATCATGATTTATTCTGGTGACGTACATAGCCGTCGGCGATATGAAAAGTATGGATGTTGTTTGGCAAGGTATAATGAATTTCCTACACTGGAACAAACATGTATGAATTTGTCCGGTTCGCAAGAACATTGCCGTCTAGTTCCTCATTACTTGCGTGGAGCTCAAGAAAAATCGACGATTTTGTGGAAGCATGGACAGCATTGTCCCTTGCCAACGCCAAACAAATGGCGCCATGACACGAGCAGAGTTGACATTCAGATCGCACCTTTGTTTGGCGACATTGTCATTGATTGCTTCCCATGGAATTTGACGCACATAGGCCCAAAGTCAAAGTTTCACAATCCACAGGACTGTGTGGGTGAACTGACGATAGAACTGGACTTGCCTCCCTACAAATTCAGTAAAAAAAACTTGAGTCAGTGGATCCATGTGTAGATCCAGTTAGTTGTTAATAATTAGTAAAATTCACCTAGCCCCAAAGTGTTGTTGGTTAAAGTCCAACCCCGTACCCGGTTTTTACTATCTTGGCGATTAGACTTCTTCAACCTCATGAAGATGCGGTTGAAGTCCCATAATCCGTGGCTAAACCGGCAGAACTCACCTGAAATACCCCGGGATGCAGATTCAAGTACGCTGTTGTGC